>QUWJ01001235.1:0-29169 GCA_003430845.1 Xanthoceras sorbifolium
TTGAATGCATCATTTGGTGTTCATTTTCCAGTATCTTCGGTTCTGTTCATTTCGGCTTGATTCTAATTTTACTTGCACAAAATTCTCGCCTTCAGTCTTTACTTTCAAAGTCCCAAATCTTTGTGATAATTGTGTCATTCATCATAGAGGTGTCAAATGTGTGAGCTTGGCCAGGTGGGGGTTTGACTCATCAAAGTCTTTTTGGGCCTATTTTGTGTTAGGTTTGGGCTTGCATATCCAGCCCTCTTACTCGGGCTTTCCGGGCAAGGGTCAGACCGGCTCGTCCTATTTTATGCTACTAAAATATTGTCACCCTTATGAACCTTAAACTGCAGGTTCACTGGAAAGTACCTTAAAACATTTGGTCCTCTCCATCCTTTAAAATGTGTACGGAAAAATTTTAAATCGACCGTAAAAGTTTAAATTGAAGTGCAGTTTATTTCATTGGTTTTGAAATTTTGTCAAAAATCATTTATAAGATATGTAAAATTGTCATAAACCTACTTAAAAACCTTCTTTTGTAGAGTGATTTTAAATTTTGAAGCATGTGATATATCAATGTGGTGGAATCCATCCCAGCTTCATGTTGATTTGCTTTATTATACACTTTTTGAAAATTTAACCTGAGTTTGCTCAAAACTCAGTTACATTGCATTGCATTGCATATTTGCATGGACATCTGGTGTTGCTAAAAAGCATAAAAAGCTTACAAGGATATCATGTGCCAATGTCACTGGTTTTTTTCAGAATCATTTCCTGTGAGATTGTGTACATAAATCTGAGAGTAAGAGTTGTTGTTGTTTCCTTTGTCAGAGGAAAAAAAAAGTGTGGAAAAGAGGAAGGAATTAGAGCATTGTTGTGTGTCTTTTGTTGTTCACTTTAAAAAAAAAAAAAAAAAAAGGAAAAAAAGTCAGTTCTCTCTGCTTTCTTCCTTGGGATCACCAAACATTCCTTTTCATGTTTCATGCCACAGTCCACACAACTTTATCTACTTATGTGAGAGGGTCTCACCATGTCCTTATTATTGGTGATACCGTTCAATTAATATTATGTTCCTGTGTTATTATTTGTATCGAGAAAGCAGAATGATGTCAGGTCTTATTGGTGAGACTGTCTCATGTAAGTTTTCTCATCTCTATATCCACTCCCTCATAGTACCCACTTTATCTCCTACCAATGTGTCTCTCTGTCTGGCTCTGGCTCCTCCATGTGAATTCAAATCCCCAGTTTGATGACCTTAGTTGTCTATGAACTTTCCATGTCACTTTAGATATTTTTTAGTGTTGTTTTAATGCATTTTTGTACTAGTGGGTTCAAAAGAACAAAAGGAAAATTAAGGTTGTTTATGGTTATAACTTATATGATATGATTTTCCATGATCTTCTATTGAAGATTACTAAATCGTCATAAATGTTAGATGATGCATGTGTGTGAGATTTGTTTTTTTTTCTTCTTTTCTTCCAAACTTTGCATAATAACAAGAGACCTTATCGATTGAATTAGTTAGTATTCATACGTGTACGAGTATTTATGTATATACGGTGGTAAATATTAACGGACGTTTTGGACAAATTTCAAGAGAGATTTCAAAAGAATTCTGAAATCACCAAACTTTATATCACATATTGTCAAAAATTGTCTTTATATATTAAAGATAAAAGAAGAGGGGTGTTGTTATAAAAGACTCTATTCCATCACATGCCATTCTATTAATTTTTTTTTTAAATGGAGTTATGAGTTGTCTACAAATAAATCAAATCAAATCACCTTCTTTCTTTGTTAGTCTTATTGGTATTATAATGAAAAGATTTGAGGTGGCCAATATGGGCCAAAGCAAGCATGCATATCTATCTAGGGTTTTGATTAATGGAGCTACAAGGTTGGAGTGACCCACACACAATTGAAATGAAGAAGATCAACAACATATGATGGAAAAAAGTTTGGCCCTCTCTTGCTTTCCAAGTATAGAGGATTCTTGTAGGTGTGTGACATGAAAGTGGAGGCATGCACATTCACTATAATATATATTATATATATATATATATATATATATATATATATATATATATATATATTGATGATCAATTTCATCACAGCTTCTTGTGGTAGCCACCACACCAGCAATATTCATACAAACTGGTGGGTGTTGTGAGTTGTGACCCAACAAGCAAATGGGTCAAATCACCAAGCAAAGTGGTAGTAGCAAATCATAAATTTCCTTTTGAACTTTTGTCTATGGTGTTGTCTTAAATATGGATTTTTTTTTTTTTTTTAAACAATGGATTTAGATTTCTCAAAATTGTTCCTTATACTAAAGGTTTTGAATTTTTTTTTTTTAAAAAGAATTTTTAATTTCGAAGTCTTAATGCAAATATATATGTATTTAATTAGATTATAATAATTTGAAATGTACGTATTCAATATGATATGATGCTTCGATATATTTTCTCATCCCAAGTGGGTATCACTAATGTGTGCTAGGAAATTAATAATGTCATATCATATAAATATGATGTGTCAAATCTAGTGGGTTAATGCATCCACCAAGAATATATATACACCTTTTGGTATGTGTTCTTAGGTGGGATGATGAAGAATTGGAAAAAAAATAAAAAAATAAAATGAAAATTGACACGAGACTTTTTCCTAGTTATATGGCATGTCAATGGGGGCATTTTTAGTTGGGGAATTTGGGGTCCTCCAAATTGGTCACCCTCCATGATCTGAATGGAATATTGTGCGTTTTCATGGAACTCACATCAACCCTCCATGATCTGAAAGGAATCTCTCTACCTTTTTTTAGAAAATTTAAACCTAATCTCTATAGTGTAATGAGGTTTACTAGAACTCTCAAGCAATACAAAAAAACTCTTCACAAAATAAGGGATTCTAAAGCCCCCAATCTTGTAGAATTGAAACATGTCGGTCACATATTTATATACTTCCTTAATTCTCATCAATGTAATAAATGTTCTTTTATTTTGAAGATTGACAACAATAAGGTTAATTTTCTGTTGGGAGCTTAATGAAATCAACGACTATAAGAATGATCCAGAAATCAGATTATGTAAATTTAGTTGGGGTTTATAAAGCCCTAACTTTGTAGAATTTAGTTGTGTGATAGGCAAAACTTTTTTTTTAATAAAAAAAAAAAGCAATCTCTAACAAACATACTCCAAACATACTCTTAATTATAGATTATAGGACACAAATGCAAATGCAAGTCATTGAAACTTGTGGTCACATATTTATATCATTCTATCATCAATGTAATATATATATATATATATATATATATATTCTTATTTTGAAAACTAATAACATTCGGATCAAGGGTTTATTGTGACCTGGCAAGATCAACCTTATAAGTAGAGCACTTCTTAGAAATTAGATTACGAAGGAGGGGTCTCCCTACACTCTGGTTATTTATTGATAAAGGTCGGACTCAAACTCCTATTACGAATGTAAATGGAAAGCCCAATACTATTCAGTTGAGTCGTAAATAGATTTGCATCGATCTTAAGATTACATTGAATTATGACACACTTAAGCTTTTGAGTGCATTATTATTATTATATGTGAGAACCCAATACAATAATGTGGAAATTTCTTGAGTTGAAGGGAAGTCTAGAGGAAAAAAGAAGATAAGAGGAATAGAGTACATGTGAGGAAAAGGCAAAAAGATAAAATAGGAAGAGAATTTGAAGGGGAATTAATGCACACGCACACATATTATCACTTTTTTGAGATGTGACCCTTTTTTTTTTAGTTAATTAAAACAAAAATCATCATTATCAACTTAATTAGTTATCTAATCTCCTTTTTCACTCCACACAACACACATTCTCTTCCCTCTAATCCTTTCTTATAACATTAATTAATTAAATTAATCAAATGACACATCTCTCGATCTCCAAATTAATTTTTTCTTGATTTGCTTTGAGTGATCATGATCTCATAAAAGTTTTATTAGCCACGAGTGTAATCATTGTACAAATAAACACCATACCCACCTCGAATAATAACACTCTCTCTCTCTCTCTCTATTGTAACCCCACACCCCAACCCCTCCTTCAAATGCAAAATCAAGCCGGAATTTGAATCCGAGATCTTTTATTTAGTTGATCAGAGACTTTACCGGTTAAATTAATTGGTAACAATTGAAAAAAGGTTAAACTAATCGGTACCACACTCTTTCTCTGTGATTAAAAAGCACATACACAAAAAGAAAAAAGAGATTTTACCAGTTAAACTAATCGGTACCACGCTCTCTCTCTCTCTCTTCATCCTGGTGTGAGCGGATTTTGAACCCGAAACCTTTTATTTAATTGATCAAGAGGACTTTACCAGTTAAACTAATCGGTACCGTACTCCCTCTCTCTATCCTGGTGTGAGAGGATTTTGAATCCATAACCTTTATAATTGTTCAAGAGGCTTTACCAATTAAACTAATTGTTACGGCGCTCTCTCTCTTTTTGACTAAAAAAGCACATGCACACACAAAGAAAAAGAGATATGTATGTATTGGCAGCAAATTAGTTTACAGTTCTTATAGGTATCTTCATGGGCCATATATATATATATATATATATATATACACACACACTTATGTGCATGAATCATCTCAACAGCTTAAACGTATGTTGCAAGATAAATCCTGTTATCATTCTATGAATCTCATATAAAATATATATAATATATGAAAATTTACTGGTGCAAACGTCCGTATTTTTTTAAGATATAAATATTCGTTCTTATAATGAATTTCTTATATTAAAAGTTAATTCATTTTCGGACAACTGCTATTGCATAATCGAATAGTTAAAATTTGACATTCAAATGAAAATAAAAGTGCACGAAGGTTCACATTAGATGGACTTAATAAGTTTACATATGCATACTTATATTCGTTATATGTGTACGAATGCGTATGTATATATATATATATATATCAGAGCGTGTTAGAGAGTTCACGTCCTTATTTAAAAGAATATTTACATAGTAAATGAGTTAATTGGTGTAAATATTTATAATTATAGGACAAATAAACGAGAAAGTACACTATTAAATAATGTCAATTTTTAGTTTAAATGATGATATTTACTCAGAAGATCCTTTCTATTTGTCAAATATCTTCAAGTATATAATTTGATAGAGTCATAAATACATTAATGCGAGTTTAGGTAGACCTAAGAGAAGAGCATTACATGTTATTAAATATATGGGTCGCGTATTTAGTGATTGATATCGACAGATTTGTTATTAATCTTATAATTATACCTTGAAAAAAATATAAAGAGACAGTATATTTCGTTATCTTTAGATTTTTTTTTATATAAAATTCTATCACGTGTGAATTTAACTTAAAAAAAGTATAAATTATATAACTTTCTTAATTATCTAAATCACATTTACCTTATAATATAAAGAAAAAAAAAGTGTATGCCAATTATTGTTATCATTTTTTAGGACTAATATCAATTGGATCAGAAATTTATCAAAAACTAACGAAATTATCCATTACAAAAAAAAGTGTATGCCATTATTGTTATTATTTTTTAAGACTGATATCAATTGGATCAGAAATTTATCAAAAACTAACGAAATTATCCATTACAAGTGTGGACCGAAAAGTGCATGCCAATTAGCTAGTGTGTTACATTTTTATATTAATCAATCACCTTAAAAAATGATTGTAACAACATGCATAAAATAATAAATATATAATAATCACTTTTCACCCAAAATTTTTAGAAGTAATAGGAAAAATTATATAAAAAAATAAACAAAATGAGAGTGCCCACTAGCGAAGGTTAAATGGGAGACAATTTTTAAAGTGAAGGTAAATTTTGTAATTTGTTTGCAAAAGGAAAAACACACAAAATCATATTCCCTTAATTATTGATTGTTTTTTGTTAATCAAGATTAGTGAAGAGGTAATTAGTGAATGTTCACTGTTTCAACTGCATATATAATCATAAGATTTGCCATTTGAAAAGGCTAGTTTATAGGCTTTATTAGATTAGAAGATAATTAATTTTTAATAACCTTATTATATATTCTTGGTGGTTAGATAATAAATTTATTATATTATATAATATCATAAAAATTTGCTTTAATTATGTCTAATTATATTCCCTGTTTAATTACCATGTTGATTTTTTTTTAAATTTTTGTTTAAACCATATCAATCCCATAATTATTTGCTGATTATTTGCCTACTTGAAATGGCCAATAAGTCTGTATATGTATAATCACAGAGGATTTGCCAACATCACTGTTTTTGTTATCATTATAATATTATAAATTGGTATTAAAATTTTGATGGCTTAATTTGGGAATACTCTTTTTTTTTTTTGAAAGATATAGTTATAAGATTAATAACAAATCTACTGGGATGTGTCGAGACCAATCATTGAACCCGCAGCTCGGACATCTACACATAACATTAGACATCTATGCCCACAATAAGGGGAATCTGTCGAGATTAATCACTAAACTCGCGGTCCGGACATCTATCCTGATAACATAAAACATCTACTCCCACAATAAGGGAAGAAAACTATTCACACATGCCGGTAAATGTACGGGGTTTAGGGGAATAAATACAACTCGAACTCACAACCTAAAAGTGTAAGTATAAGAGACATACCAAAGACCAACCTTTCTTGTCATTATTTGCCTATTGTTGATTAATTAAAAAAGAGTTTCAAATATAAATTAATATCATTTGACAAGCTGTTCCAAGCATATTTAAAGTTTACAATTGATTATTAATAAAAAAAAATAGAAAAGAAAAGAAAATAACAACTGATAAATCAAAAATAATATATATTCTAGTAACGAGAAAATTTGTGTTATATGGTCAACAAACTTTAATACAGACATTTTTTTTGAAAAAAAAAAAAAAGAAGAAGAAAAAATCTCAAAAATCAAAACCAACTTTAATTGGTTGAAAATACAAAGAGGGCACAGCGATACAGCATAATTGGTGGTTCATCTGATTGGGTGATGGTAGAAAAAAAGTCAAAAGATCGAAGGAGCCGCATTAATTGACTGTTCAATCTATATTTAAGCATGCAAAAGCACAATAATGTTTCCTCGTATATATAATTTGAAAGCAAATTATAATATAATGCTAGTGTGGTCGTCTCCAAATCTTTATACAAGTTCTCATTATTATTATTTATTAAATAAAACAAATTGGATTTCTAATTCTAAATCTTGTTACCACCGCCCAATGTGATATGGTGACAAAAAGCGTTCATTCAGTCCGGTATTATCTAAGGTTCGAACTGCCGCATTGCAAGTTATATGTCAAAAGAAAAATTATAAATCGCGTTCTTTTATTTTATTTTAAGTCTCCAATTACTATAGGTACGGTCCGTTTCTAAGCAACTCCCTAAAATCTCATTACGGATGTGAAATGGAGGTGCACTAAGTACTTGAATTGTTCTTTTATTTTATTTTAAATCTCCGATTATACCAGTTCATTTCTATCCGAAATGCAACTCCCTCGAACCCCTATATATATATATATATATATATATATTGAAATGTAAGTGTATTAAACACTTGAGTTGTGATTGTATGTTCAAATTTTATTATTTTATTTTAAAAATCAATTTAAAAAATAAAAAAAATTATGTATGAAATTTTATGAACTACGAGCACTTTAAAAACATAAAATTTCATATTTAATATTTAAATTAAGAATAATTTAAAGGTTTTTTTTTTTTAAATTTTTTTTTATTTCTGTGTATGAAAACCATGATTTGGAAAGTTCACACAATTTTCTTGTGTCAACTTGTTCATGATATTCTTATCCTAAGCACTTTTGTTTTTTAATTATTACTAATTTAAATTGTTATTATATACAATACACATTCTCATATACGTTTATAAAATAATACAAAACTCAATTCTAGGTTTCCTTTCCTATATTCATTTAAAAAAAAAATTATATAAAATAATACCAAATAACTCATCAAAATTATAAATGGAGACAATTATAATCTCAAAACAATCTTTGCTTGTTAATTACCCTAGCACTCCAATGGTTTTCGAGTCTAGACAGGCTAATACGGTAGCTCATAGATTAGTTGAAGATGTGTTTTTTTAGGTATGGCCCGTTTTTGGATCGATGATTCCTCCCTGCTTAGAGTTCTGGGTTTTGACTGAAATATCAAAATAGTTGTTCATCATTTTCATTGCTATAATATTTTATTTCCCTTTTAAAAAAAAAATAAAAAATCTCGCAATAAACTTATAAATGTTAATACGTTCGACCCATACTTGATTTTTTTTTTATTGTATTTCTATATAATAAAAAGAAGAAGAATTAAAGAGAAGAAGATCTTTGTTGGTCTTAGAAGAAAAGAAAAAAAATCATATTAAAAATACAAGAAAATCAAAGAAAGTAGCTGGACCCAGATGAAGATTGGCTTTGTTGTTAGTATAAACATATCTTCTATGCACAATCATAAAAAAAAGAAAAAAAGAAAAAAGAAAAAAAGACATTAATAATTATTTACCATCCCTTTACTTTTTTGAAGTAAAAGCAAGGATCTTACATCACTTCATCAACCAAATTATTAGTGTAAAATTGTATACAAAGAAAAATGAATTGGGACTCTCAATTCTTTGATGAATTGAGTTTTTATTATATGTGAGTGTATATTAATTTAGTAATTTTGTTTGATTGTTAACAAAAAAAAAAAAAAAACGAAAATAAATCCCTTAACCACGAATAGTTAACCTTGGACATATAATAGTTTCGAATCCAATCTCTTTAGAAAGAAAATATTTGTGTCGTGGTAGTTTACTTCAATTACCTTATGAAACTTTTATTATTGGGTTAAGTCTCACTGTTTATCAGTGTGAATAGGTGTCAAGTGGAAGTGCAGTGATGTATGCAACCTATAATAAAATTATTTTATCTGTAAATACTGCATATTAAACTCCATCGGTAAATCTATTTTCTTCCTTGTGAATTCGAGTCTCAAATAAAATGTCATAATTTTATAATATTCGAGTCACAATTTTACTTTTCTTTTTTTAAAAAAAGTACCGGAGATCACTTGTATTACTGTAGCAGTTATTTAGGAGTGTTAACCCGTGTATAAATAGATCCCAACAAATCCTAATAGATCCTAAACTTGGTTTCAAAACTAATATTACATATTTCATAGTTCAGGTGATGTGTACTTCTTCAATTCATATTAGTAATGGGAGTTCAAATTCTTTCATACGTATTTATAAGTATATACAAAAAATTTTCTCATTATTAGATGGGAGTAAATATTCGTGACATAGATCCGTCAAACCTTTAACCCGTTCAAAAAACTGCTGATTTCGAGGTAAAATCTCCGATTAGTAGAAGATACAATTGTGCAACAAAGATTTGGTAGTGTAAAAATCTTAATTAATTGGCAATTAATAAGCCACCTCATCGATGCCAAACTGTCAACACTTTCAAAGCTTGGATCTTTGGCCTTATAAAGCCTTTTGTGAAAGAGAGTTGCACAGAAACTCTCTCTCTCTCTCTCTCTCTCTCTCACACACACACACACCATTTCAATAATTTTCTCTTCTCTCCAGGCGTGGCTTTTGGCTTTCATTACACAACAACACACTCTCTTTCTCTCTCACTCTTTTTCTCTCTAGAGAAGCCATCGAGATCACCCCCCCACACCCCCATAATCAATGGCCATGTCTGTGTTGTTTCCTTCTGATTTGCAACCACAAACTCATGAGAACCCAAAAAAAGAAGACAACAGACTTCACGTCTCTCTCTCTCTGCTAGCTAGCTTTTCCTTTCCTCCTACAATTGTAATCATGTTTTAATTTTCATTTCCATGCCATTTTAATCATTTTGAGTATTTTCTCTCCCAAAACAGCTTTTGAGTGCCACACTACCACCACCACCCACCACCACTCTCTCTCTCTTTGAAGCAGACAACAAAAGAGAAAACAGTAGTGTGACTTAAAAACCTCCCCAAGTACAGTTTTTGTTCTTGAAGACTGTTGATCATATATCTGTATATATAAAGCCATGGATGTATGGGAGAAATCTATGAGAGAAGATCATAAGAGCAGAAACAGGAGAGAGAACCCTTCTTTCTCTTCCACTCTTCTTGATGCTATCTACCGTTCGATCGACGAATCAAACGGTGGTAAGGGAGATGATCATCATCCTGATCATCAAGAAGAGCTGATTTTCTACAAAGAGAAAACCATGAGGAAGAAACATAGCGGTAACATTGAAGAAGAAGAAGAAATGGAGAGCATGCGACGAGCTTGCTTGGTTGAGAGGTGGATGGAGAAGAAAACCAGCTGCGAAAAGGTGGTTGTCCGACGAAAATCCATGGCGGATTTCGAAAGGAAGAAGCTTATTCCTCCTAGAAACGAATTGTTGCTGAATTCAAGCTCAAGCTCTTCGGATTCGAGCTGCGGTGGTGGGTTCTCCTCCTCCGAATCAGATTCTTTCTACGTTAACAACGTGAAGAAGGAGCGGTCCAAATCCAATTCCAGTTCGTGTTATTCGATGCAGAGGCCAAAGCCAATTAGAACCAGCATCTCCACAGGCCCGCCTCAACGATACGAGAAGGTGTTCCATCAAGCAATACAGTGTGCAGATTCATTTCAACAGAAGCCGACGAAGAAAAGCCATGAGAATGGTTTCGTGAAGACGAAATCCAAGGCCTTGAAGATTTACAGCGACCTCAAGAAGGTCAAGCAACCAATTTCTCCCGGAGGGCGGCTCGCGAGCTTCCTCAACTCTCTTTTCACGGCAGGAAATGCTAAGAAGGCCAAGATTTCGTCGTCGTCGAATAATGCATATGATTCGTCGAGGAAGCCCGAGCATGAATCGATAAGTACTACTTGCTCTACAGCTTCTTCGTTCTCGAGGTCTTGCTTGAGCACACTCCTTCTTCGAGAGGGAAGCTGAGCAGCAACAATGGCATGAAAAGGTCAGTTAGGTTTTACCCTGTTAGTGTGATTGTTGATGAAGATTGCAGGCCTTGTGGGCACAAGAATTTGTACGAGGAATGATCATAATCATCATGTCCTGAGCGAAAATCGCCGGGTCGCTGAGGCTGCAAGGGAGCTGTTGAAGAGCTACCAGAAGAACAAGAAGGAGGAGTTTGATCATCCTGACCACCATATGATGATCAGGGATATTTGTGACGCAAATGGACGGTTAGATGTTGAAGTTGAAGACGACGACGGCGAAGAAGATGCAGCAAGTTGTGCAAGTTCTGATCTGTTTGAATTGGATAGTATTGGGATTGAGAGGTATAGAGAAGAATTACCAGTTATGAAATACCCATCTTGATACCAATAGAAGCCATTGCTAGTGGGTTGATCTTGTAATTTCAAAAAGAAAAAAAGAAAAAACTTTAAAAAAAGAAAAAAAAGATCTTCTAATTAATAGCTTTTATTAATATGAATGGTTTGGGGGTTTACATCAAAGAATAAGATGTCTCCTTTCTCTTTTATTAATTCTCTAACTTCTTTTGTTTGTGCATATTTTTGTACTTTTCTATCTATGTTTGTACAAAAAGGAAGATTATATATATATTATATGAAAGTTTTCGTACGTGAATAATCGTATAATTGAATGATCTTGAGAATCGGTTTACTTTTCAGTAAGTTTAGGTAATTTTTTTTTTTTTTTAGTAAAACTCTACCTAAATTTACATTATGTTTTTTTTAAAGTAAAGTAAAGTAAATCTCTGTTGTTTAGTGTTTATTTAAGTTTGTGTTAGAGAATAACGACAAAAAAGAAGATTATATCAAACCTAATTCGGGTACATAGTTTGATTAGATATTTAGATAATTATGAAAGAATGTGAGAGAAGAAAAAAAATAATCGTATAATCGAACATGGTTGAGATCTGTTTTACTTTTAGTAAGTTTACGTAAATCTCAGTTGTTTGAAATTTATTTAAGTTCGTGTTAGAGAATAACGACAAAAAAGAAGATTATATTAGACATAATACTGTACGTAATTAGATTAGACATTTACATAAATCTTGAAAAGAATATGAGAGAGAGAAAAACGTGATCATTGTATAAAGATAGAGATCAAAGAAATAAAGAGGAAGTAATTAATTAATCAATTAAATCTATGGAGGAGATTCTTGAAATTGTGGGAATTAAAAAAAGTAAATTTTTTTTTAGAGAGAGAGAGATATATGAAGATGAGGTTAAAAAGCAAAGGGCAGATTTTCTACCCCATCATTCCATGAGCAAGAGAAAGAGAAAGAAAGCTATCAAAGCTTTTGCTTTCTCTCTCTCTCTCTCTTTCTCTCACTATATATATGTCTGTGTGTATTTGTGATGTGGGGTCCTTAATTGCTTGAACTTAACACTAACTTGATGATCAGCTGATCACCAATCACCATATTTATGTGTGTATATATAAATATAAAACTAATGGTATAGATCTTTCATGAGGTTTTGTCAACTATAAGTGGAGTTAACTTTATCATTTATTGATAAAAACATTCCTTATCCTTAGTAAAATTCGGTCAAATGTAACAGTTGATCAAGAGAGGTTTTTGTAAAAAAAAAACACAAAAGTTGACTCCGCTTGTAATTGAGTAAACCTCAGGGTAGATAGATATTATTTACTCATAAATATAAATATGAGAAGGAATATTTTTTTTGTAGTGAAAAAAGTGATGACAACAATTTTTTCTTTTAATAAGTTCAAAATTTTTTTATTATAAAAGTCTCGGCGGGCGGCTACAGGAGAATGATTTTCCGGCAGTACAAGGGATGGTTTTTACCATATATATATATATATATATATAGAGAGAGAGAGAGAGAGAGATGGAAATGAATAGATGGTCTCTAAAGCTGTGGACAGAAGGATCTAATCTTTGATCTTCAAAACCCTAGTTTTGTCAAAAATGGTTGGCTCATAAGCTATGAGTATGGTCCAAAAAGTAATTGAAAGTTCTCTCTTCAAATTTTTGTCTAAAATATTGGCCACGAAACTTCATTTTCAAAACCCACCATTATCAATTAATGGTCCATTTTTTGAGTTGTTTTCTTGACTCCTTTTTTTTTATTTATTAATTTCCATCTTCCTCACAACATCATGCACATAAAATATAACAAAAGGAACATGCAGAGCATTAGGGTTCTAAATGGGAAGGATTTTGAAATAAATTTTTTTTCTTTTGGAAAAAAAAAAATGAATATTTAAAGTTTCAAGCAATCTAGGCCATTAGAACTCAAACATTATGGGAAAAAAAAATGACCCTTTTAAATTCTTCTTCTTTTGTCAATGATATTGACAATACAATTATTGACAAGAAGGACTAAGAGCATATATAAAGTTTATTTTATTTTATTTTTTGAAATCTAACATCGATGGGATTAGGGATTTTTCTGGGGACTTGTCAAGATGAAATAATATATGTGAGGACCGAATATCTACTTGTATAGTTGAAAGATTTTTACTCCCACAACATTGAAGTACGTGTGTGAAATTTGAACCTTCTATCATAATCGTAAAAGACATTACACCTCACAGCTAATAAGAGGTATGTACTCAAATTATCGTTGTTATTGTTTAGTTTATATTATTAAAAAAATAAATTTTCTATGAACTACAAATTCGGTTTTCGATTTGCACATCCACTTACAACTTAACTGTTTAGTGCACATCCCTTCCACTATAGTAGTGATGGTTCAATTCCCACCATACACATTACTAGCATGTGTGTGTAGTTTTCTTTCCTTATTGTCGGAGTAGATATCTCCGGTTATGAGAGTAGATATTCGGTTTACGCGTTTAATGGTTGATCTTAATAAGTCTCGATCGATTTTTAATTCAATTTCGATCTTTCTTGATTTCTCCAAATATAAAATCAAAGAATTGGCATGAATTAAGCATATATATATTAGTATGTGTGGGTAGTTTTTTTTTCCTTATTGTCGGAGTAGATATCTCCCGTTATTAGATTAAATATTCGGTCTATGTATTTAATGGTTGATCTTAATAAGTCTCGATCGATTTTTTAATTCAATTTCGATCTTTCTTGATTTCTCAAAATATAAAATCAAAGAATTGACATGAATTAAGCCTATATATTGTTTGCTTTATTGAATGAATATTAATTGCATACTTTAATATCTTAATTAGTTTTTTTCACCAACCGATATAATCAGTTAATTATATTAAGATTAATTAGTTGGTCCTTAATCATATGGTCTCAACCATGAATCTATCTATCAAAAATAGGTTGCATAGGCCATTAATTAACAAATTGTAGTCTTATCCTCATAATGTAATATGAGAAGTCACAACTCAAGAGATCTAGATAGATAGACTTGGGGGGGAGGACCACTAAATCATAACAGTTTGATAAACTAATTAAGTGATTATCATATCTTAATTTTTCAACTAAGATATTTTATTATTAAGGCAAAATTAATTGATTAATTAATGAATAATTAAATTAATTAGAGTATATAGAGCTTGGTTTTGAACTGTAGTGGGAAAGAATAGGCTAACCCCCTTATCTGGTCAAAAGTATAATTGTAGGCTCTAAATTGCCTATACAATTCAAAATTATATATACATGGGGGACCAGAAGATTAATAATTAATTTATTGTTAACAAATTAATAAAACTAATATACTTTTGTAGTTTAATTAATTAATTCAACATCAAGAAAATGACATTGCCAAAGCAATTTTGCCCATACAAATTGAACATCATTAATTGGCTTTTAAAAAAATATTAGTTTTTCTAATAGCAATACGAGTTTAATGAATTTTTTTTAAATGGTACATTATAAAATTAATAATAAGTTTGGTTCAGATATCTACTTTCATAACTAGATATATTTATTTTTAAGGGGAGAAAATATACATACATTCTGATAAATGTTAATTACTTCATAATGTGTAATATTTAAGATCGTTTTTTTTGATTAACAACAAATCTCTAATACTTTGTACAAGATATATGTATAAAAAGAATAGAAGAAATTAATTGAAAGTAAAAAAGAAGAAGAAGGAGAAGAAGAAGAATCTTTTTAATTAATTTCAAAATGGTTGGTGAAGTGGAGGAGAAGTTGAAAACAATGATGAGATTTGATGGATTTATACATGGTCTTGTACTAGTGGTGGGTGTGAGATCACCAGCCCCATGCATCCATGCGTTGACAATACTTTTCTTCAACATATATATTCCCTAATCATGATTGTAATCTTTGTTTTACGATTAAGAATTTCATTAATTTATGGTTTTGATTATTATTATTAAAACTTTCTTTATTAATTCTTGATGAGAGCCTTTTTTTTATTATTTTTATAATTATAATATTATTAACAAGTCAGTATGGATATGCTGAAATTAATCAATCACTAAATACATGTACGATCTGAATATCTATTTTATAATCAGAAGATATATCTACTTCTATAATATAAGGAGGAAAACTGTTTACACATACAGTAAATATATATGGTGGGACTTGAACTCGCACCACTAAAGTAAATGATAAGGTACAATACTAACAACTTGAGTTATGAGTGGATATAGATCTTAGTGAAAACTTGATCGGTTCATATAGATAAATGTAATTAAGTTAATTATGTTTCAAAATGCACTATAACACATGGTTAAATACGTATGGATAATATTCACGTAATTTTAAAAAAATGCAAAATTCTTTATAGTATGAGAGATTTTTAATATATTTTAGAGACGCTTTTTTTGACAAATTTAAAGTGTAGTGCTTATTATTGATAGGTACGATAGATCATTTACCAAATAGTATTAAAAAAAACTAAGAGTGCAATTTTAGTATCAAAAATTGAATAAAAACTCTTAACTTTTTTCTTAATCTATTAAAGCACGAGTTTTTAGTGTTTTTAAGCGAATAACATTTATTATATTTTTTTTAATCCTTATCGTGTATCCTAATATAACCCTTAAAAAAAACTACTAAAAATAAGAAGAATGTGTGATCTGCAATATGGATTGTGAAGATGTCATTCAATGAGAGCTGATGTCCATTGTATAAAGTGTACTCTATCTGCATTGTATAAGTTTGTTATTATTGTTATTATTATATTGACAGCCAATCAGGTTCAATTACACAGATCTATGACTTGGCATTTTGTGTGACTGAGATGTAGTCCTGTTAGCAGATCCAACGGTGACTCTGTTTTGTATATATTCTTAACAGTGATGTGAGTTTTACTCTAAGTGAAGAAACACACTTTTAATGTGATATCGTTTTCTCTCTGCTTTGCCAATCTCTCTCAACTCCAAGAGAGTATTTTCTTTCTCTTTGTTGTTCTGTAAATCTAGGGTTAGCTTTCACATGGTATCAGAGCCTCTCTTGGCTAAATCCATGGTGGCAACAAGTTGTCCAGGTGGTGCTCCGTCTTCGTTAGTGAAGAAAGTTGAGTTTGCTTCAATCTCAAAGGCACTCAACTTCAATCTTTCTGTCAAGCTGACTCGTGACAACTATGTTCACTGGCGAGCTCAGATTCTTCCAGCTATTAGAGCTTTAAGTCTCGAAAAGTATATTGATGGTAGTTGTCTCTGTCCTGCGAAGTATGTGAAGGTTTTCTGTAGCTGAAGGTGTCACAGAAACGGCCATCAGTGAAGAGTTTGAAGACTGGTGTAGAGCAGATCAGCTACTCCTGTGTTGGTTATGTCAACCATAAGTGATGTTTGATGGGAGAGGTATCGGACTGTCTCTCTTCTTTAGAATTTTGGAGAATCATAGAAACTCTGTTTTCTAGGGAATCTTTAGCTAAGGTGTTGCAAGGAAGCAACAACTCCAGAGTGCTAGAAAAGGTTCGAGTTCGATTAGTGAGTTCGTCTTGAGAGTTAAAGGTCTTGGAACCAGCTTGAGATCAGCAGGACAGACTGTAACAGATCAAGATCTATTGCTTTGTGTGTTGAACGGATTGGGACATGAATATGATCCTGTGGTGGTAATGCTTTCTCAACAGCAACTAACTATGTCACTTCATGAGGCACAGTCTATGCTCATGATTCATGAGCAGAGCAATAGAGCATCTCAACTGCTTGTTGCTCAGCTGGATATTCCAGCTCGGTGGCTAATTTTGTTTCAAGCAACATAGTGGTGGTAGGAGCTCTAACAGAGGGGGTTTTAATTCTGGTAGTCGAGGAAGCAACAATAGTCGTGTCCGAAGATGGCAGAGGAGGCAGATGGAGTAACAACAGACCTCCATGTCAGCTATGTACAAGGCCTGGGCACTCAGCTTTCCAGTGTTACAAACAGATTTGACCGATCCTATCAGCAGCAATCCTTACCAACATCTGTAAATGGTAATGGCAATGGAGGTTCACAAGGGGGCAATTATCAGGGTCATGTGCTCAAGCTTCACCAAATTTTTCTTGATGGTGGTGGTCAGGGAAATCAGCCTGTTTTTTCAAGGAAATTTTCAGAATTTCCAGGCTTATTATGGGACAACAGTCAGCAACACCAGAAACTGTATCTGATCCTGCGTGGTTATGCAGACAGTGGTGCTACAAGTCATGTGACTTCTGATTTGGGTAAGCTTTCACATTCTTCAGTTTATACTGGTTCTAGCAAGTTAACTGTTGGTAGTGGTCAGGCTTTAGCTATTAATAGTATTGGTAGTTCAGTAGTTCAGTCACACACCAAACCTACTCAATCCATTACTACTTAATCATGTTCTCATGTCCCTAAAATAACCAAAACCTACTTAGTATATCTAAATTTACTAGGGATAACAATGCTGTAGTTGAGTTTTATGACACTTTTTGTATTGTTAAGGACAAGCTTTCCAAGAAAGTGTTGCTCCGAGGCATACTTAAGGATGGCTTATACCAGTTACAGCTCCAAGGGGATCAGCTCAAGTTGACTGGTCTTCCATCAAGGACAGCTTCTCAGTCTGTCTATCTTGCTGATTTTTCATTCAATAATTGTACAGATTCTGTTCAATCTGACTCTATTTCGCAGTACCAACTGCTACCTCCAATTGCTTTGAGTTTCTAATGTTGCTGATTCTGGTTTGGTTAGTGAGAATGTTAATAATGTTTGTGCATTGTGGCATTATAAACTTGGTCACCCTTCTCATTATGCTTTGCAATCTGTTATGTCTTCGTTGAATTTATCCTGTTCACAATCTATTTCTAGTTGTTGTGATTCTTGTAGACTAGGTAAGATGCATCAACTTCCTTTTTCTAGGTCTAGCATTAAGACACAAAAGCCTCTAGAACTCATTTATTCTGATATGGGGTCCTTCCCCAGCTATCTCTCTTGAAGGGTATAGATATTACATTGTTTTTGTTGACTGCCATACTAGGTTTTCTTGGCTTTTTCCTCTTAAGCTTAAGTCTGATGCTTTGTCTACATTCATCATGTTTAAAACTCAAGTTGAAAAACAGTTTGAGACTTCTATTAAGATCTTACAAACTGATATGGGTAAGGAGTTTCAAGTCTTTAGTTCTTATCTTAGGCAACAAGGTATTCTTTTTAGATTCTCTTGTCCTTATACACACCAACAAAATGGTGTTCCTGAACGTAAACACAGACACATGTTGAAACTGGGCTTACCTTGCTTGCTCATGCAAAGCTGCCATTAACTTTCTGGGCTGAGGCTTTTCAGGCAGCCATGTTATTGATTAATAATCTGCCCAGCCCTCTCTTGCATAACAAGTCACCTTTTGAATTGTTATTTCACAGAAAACCCAATTATCACTATTTCAAAGTTTTTGGGTGTGCCTGTTTTCCTTATCTCAGGCCTTTTGGAAAGCAAAAATTTGATTTTCATTCTTCTAAGTGTCTTTTCATAGGTTATAGTTTACAGCATAGGGGTTATAAGTGTTTGCATCCTTCTGGAAAAGTTTATGTTTCTAGAAATGTACTATTTCATGAAAATGATTTTCCTTATCCCATTTTGTTTTCTTCTAAGTCTGGTGCATCTAGTTCTAGGTCTAGTCTTCCTCTTTCAATTTTTAATTCTTTGTCTCCCACTTCTCAGTCTGTTTCTGCAATTCCTCTAGTGTCCTCTGCTGCTTTACCTTCTGCTGCCACACCTGCACAGTTTTCACATTCTTCACTGTCTAATTCAGAGTCATTACAGCAACATTCTCTTCCTTTTTCTGCTTCTCCTTCAGCTGTCAGTCCTTCTTCTGACTGCTCTCACTCCTCTGTTATCCCTAATGTTCATCACCCTCACACAGTTTCTTCTCATCCTATGGTCACTAGGTCCAAGGTGGGTATTTTTAAACCTAAAGTTTTTTCTGCTCTTTGTCAATCTCCATGTGCTAAACTTACTGAAACTGAACCTACTTCTGTTAAGACAGCTTTAGCTGATCCTAAGTGGAAGTTAGCTATGGAAGAGGAATATAATGCCCTTATGAGAAATAATACTTGGACTTTAGTGCCTCCTAGCTCTAGTTGCAATATTGTTGGTCATAAATGGGTGTTTCGCATTAAGTATAAACCCGATGGTTCTATTGCCAAATATAAAGCTAGGTTGGTTGCAAAGGGGTTCCATCAAACTGCTGGTGTTGATTTTACTGAAACCTATAGTCCTGTTATTAAACCCTCCACAATTAGGGTTATTTTTACATTAGCTGTCACTTATGGTTGGGAGATTCAACAGGTTGATGTTAATAATGCTTTTCTTAATGGGGATTTGAAGGAGTTAGTGTTTATGGAGCAGCCTGCTGGGTTTGTGAATTCTGTGTTTCCTTCTCATGTCTGTAGACTTAATAAGGCTCTCTATGGTCTCAAACAAGCTCCCCGAGCTTGGTTTCATAAACTGAAAACAGCTCTTTTATCTTGGGGTTTTCAGAATTCCACTTCAGATATTTCTCTGTTTATTTACAAGAAAAATTCTGCTCTTTTGTATGTAATTGTATATGTGGATGATATACTAATTACAGGCTCTAGTAGCTCTCTCATTCACAAAACAATTACAGCTCTTAATTCTCAGTTTGCATTGAAGACACTTGGTTCTGTTGGTTATTTTTTGGGATTTGAAGCTTTTAGAAATTCTCAAGGGATTTATCTTACTCAAACTAAGTACATTTTTGATCTTCTTGCTAAGACTAATATGTTGCTTTCCAAACCTTGTGATACTCCTCTTTGCCCGAGTACAAAACTATCTTTGCAGTGTGGCACTCCTTTTTCCAATCCAACTCTATATCGTAGCACACTTGGGGCTTTGCAGTATCTCACCTACACCAGACCTGACATTGCTTTTGCTGTGAATAAGTTGAGCCAGTTTTTGGCAGCTCCTACTGATGTACACTGGCAGTCTTGCAAACGTATTCTTCGGTATCTTAAGGGTTCTGCTGGCCTTGGTCTATTCTTTCGGCCTGCCCCTCAACTATATATTGAAGCCTACACAGATGCTGATTGGGCTTCCTGCACTGATGATCGTCGCTCTACGAGTGGTTGTGTGTTTCTAGGGTCCAATTTAATTACTTGGTACTCTAGGAAACAGAAAGTGGTTGCTCGGTCTAGTACCGAGGCTGAATATAGAGCTCTTTCTCAGGCCTCCACAGAAGTTATTTGGCTCAGCTCTTTGTTTCAAGAACTGGGTATTGTTCTTACTGCTAAACCAGTGTTGTGGTGTGATAATGTAAGTGCTGGTGCTTTAGCACATAATCCTGTTTTTCACTCTAGAACTAAGCATGTAGAGGTGGATGTTCATTTTATTAGAGAGAAAATTGCCCTTGGTCATCTTGCTGTCAATTATGTGCCCACTGATTTGCAGCCTGCAGATATGTTAACCAAGGCTTTGCCTTCAAGCAGATTTCAGTTTCTTTGCAGCAAGCTGAATCTGGCAGTATCTCCCCAGTTCAGCTTGAGGGAGGATGTGAAGATGTCATCCAATGAGAGTTGATGTCCATTGTATAAAGTGTACTCTATCTGCATTGTATAAGTTTGTTATTATTGTTATTATTATATTGACAGCCAATCATCAATTACACAGATCTGTGACTTGGCATTTTGTGTGACTGAGATGTAGTCTTGTTAGCAGATCCAACGGTCACTCTGTTTTGTATATATTCTTAACAGTGATGTGAGTTTTACTCTAAGTGAAGAAACACACTTTTAATGTGATATCGTTTTCTCTCTGCTTTGCAAATCTCTCTCAACTCCAAGAGAGTATTTTCTTTCTCTTTGTTGTTCTGTAAATCTAGGGTTAGCTTTCACAGGATTGAACTTATCCAAAATCATATGTAACGTACATGAATAATTGCTCTGTGCTCATATAACAACCTCATGTACCACAATTGATCGACCTCTTTGCATCACCAATTTCATTGTGTTTTTAATGAATCATGTCCTCTAAACAAAAATTTGAATTGTTGCTATCTATCTATCAACTTCTTCTTTCAAGCATAGTACAATACACATTTTGGAGGCAACCAATTTTGCTTTGGCTAGGGTTGTCACTCACCAACCGTGCACAAATAACTGGCATGAACAAGCCACGAGAACAAACACATACATAAAAACACAAAAAAAATGCATGAAAACCAGCTTATAATTAATTATATATATGTGGCTATATATATATATATATATATATATATATATATATATATATATATATATAGTGATAACATTATTGAATTGGTGAATTGGGTCTACAAATTTGGATTAATAGGGTTCGAGTACTATGTGTAAACCACAAGTGGGTTGATCATTGGCTCGACCACCTTTTCTAGCTGTCTATGTACAAGGGTGCATGTTGGGTCAAGTAAACAAATGCAGAGAAATCTGTGAAGAAGAGAATTGCTTTGTCTTTATGGATGTTTATCTGGTCAGGATAATTCAGAATTTTTTTCTTTCACGATCTTTGTTTCATAATGTCAAAAACTAGTCCCGTAACATTATAAAATTAAACGTATAATTTTATAACGTTACAGAACTGATCCCATAATATTATGAAATAATAATTCTTAATTTTTTTTAAAGGACTGTCCTAACCAGAGAAGGACCGACCATACATATATATATATATATATATATATATGAGAGAACTTGAAGCTCACATTTATTAATCTTTTCAATAATTAATTTTGGCAGCATTTGGAAAATTATTATTGATTGAAAATATAGATTAGAAAGTTTGTGAAATTCTAAGTTGTCAAGGTTTGTTTTTATCTGCATGGGAGATTTGGAGTTCATTTTGTTGTTGTACAACAACAAAATATAAACCATTCATTTTTGTAGATGATAATGCAAAATGAATTTTCTTGTTAGCATGTCTTATGGCTAAGGTCATATGATATTATTGGTTTTGGACTAATATGTTAAGTGACGATGTATAAAGAGATAATGCATATCTTTTCAGCGACTCAAATATGAGATATTATCAAGTTAAATGAACGTTCTTACCATCAGACCATATTAAGTGGTTAAGGCGTATGTTGGTCATTCTTTTATTTTTCTTCATAATCTAAAATTATTATTATTAATTTTATATATTGAACTCGTTGATTGTATCGATTTTTTTATGGGTTTGTACGTACGTTATTATTTAATTAAAATTTTTTTAAAATTTTGATATTTTCAAATGAAATGAAATTCGAAACCTTGCCACCTTCAAATTCAAATCTTAATAATCTTTATTTTTCTCAAAATTTTTTTTTTAAAAAAAGATGAAATAAGAGGATGTGTGGGCCAGAATAAAATGGAGTGGCAACCCCACATACACACACAAGTGAGTTAAACCTTTAAAAAACTTTTGGGCCGCACGTGCCAAGGTGGTCCACGTGTCCCAATCCTGTCACGCATGCACACGTGTGAAGTACTACTCTCCACAGATCCCAAAGTAGTAGTAGTAGGATCCTCTGATCTCTCTGATCATCAAATCACACAATCACACAAACAAAGCATAAATGTCATATCAAGTTGAACGGGGACCCCACCCTTTTTGGACCCCCCCTACTGCCTAGCAAGAAAATTACCACCACTGGTTGCTTGACACGTGTCCTGACACACACGTGTGGGTGATACCACTTTGTTTAGGAAATTACCATATTGCCCATGGGAATTTAATGAGGGATTCCTTTTGATATGGGTAATAGTGGAAATATAAGAGAGAATGTTAAAAGGGAGAGGAGACAAGGCAGCTTTAGTAAAAGAAAAGAAAAGAAAATTTTAAAAGAGAAAGATGAGGGAGAGAATTTTTGGCGATCCCAAGAAGATTACATTTGTGAATTCAAACTGTTTCAACCGTTGCAGCTTAGCTTAGCTTTGCTTTTCTTTTCTTTTCTTTTCAATTTTCCTAGAAAATTAATAGATAGAGACATTGGAGATCAGATCAAAGAAAAAGGAATAACAATGAGAAGATGACATATATTTAATTGAGCTCGAGTTCGTCATCATGTATATTGTAGATATTAGATTTCGCAAGTTGAGCCAATAATGAGTTATGTAGTTTATAAGATGATCCAATTTCTTCCCTACGAAACGCCTTTAAGAGTAAAATCGTGAGATTTATAATCAAAACGGATAATACCTCGTGAAGATAGAAGTGGGGTTACAACGTAAACATGACAAAATTCAAGTATCAATATAGCTTTCACTTTGGTTTTAGTTTTCTAAAAGAGAATTTTAATTATACATTCATTAATACGTATAATCGATTCGGTTATAATTAGATTCAAATATGATTAGTTATCGATAATTAAAGTAAAATGTATCATATTTATAGTATTTTTAATATTTAAAATGGATTATTGATTGGTATAAAATAATGTAGACTAACTAGAATATTTCTAGGGTGCAATGACAAGAAAGCTAGCAAGAATCTTGCAACAATTTTTGTGACGGGGGAGAGAGTAGACTTGCTTTTTTTTTTTTTCTTCTTTCTTTTGCTACTAACAACGACTAGTTTAAAGATATTAAAAAATGATAAGATTAATCACTATAGGCACAGTTTAAAATTATAATTTTCATAATAAAGGGGAAAGGTTCTTTTCATATTTTGTTTATTTATTAATAAATTTGAGACTCGAGCCCTTATCACAAATGTGAAGGTGAAACACGTTAACCACCTTAGATTTTATAAATGAAAACATCTTCTAGAGGTTTTTTTTAATTTTTTTTTCCTGATCTAAGAAGTGTTTGCACTAGTGTTTATTATAAGCTAAACACCTACCAAAAGTGTTTATTAAACAAAGTGCTTTTGCATGAAGTCTAAAAAAAAAAAAAAAAGCAACCCCCCACCTACACACTCACATCACACCCTCTATTACATATTTTTCATATTCCAATTAAGCACTTTTTCTGTTTTTCACACCACGCTTCTCACATATATTTTTATAATTAAAAAAATTTATATCACAAGACTAAAAACCAACCCATCAAAAGATAATGATTGGGTGATTAATTAATGTAATTAGATTCTAAACATATAAATTAACTTTTCCACTTGAACTCTTCTCACTTTCAAGTTTCTACAAGCACTTTATCTTTTGAGTTAAAAATAAATAAATAAATAAAATTAATAAATGGTTCTACCTTGACCTAATTAAAAAGGAACTACATTTTCTTTTTTTGGGTAAATTTTGGTGACTCCATGCTTGTAAATTATATAATCTTTATTTTCTTACATATAATATAAGCTATATAGTTTTATTGACCTTTTTTTTTTATTTTTTTGGTTTAATCCACGAGGGGTTCCTATGCATATTGATATGAGCCTAATCTCCGCTCAGCCCGGAAGATCAGTAAATGCCTGGTCAAGTGCACTCCACCAAGATGAAAATTGCATATGTTTTATTGACTTTTCTTAAGCTATTTAAAAACAAATAAATTAGAACGGTTTCGAAATAATTTATTAGAAAACATTTGATATTTGTGAAACACCCTATTAAATTAAGTTGTCGATACCATCACCTAATGTAGTTAGGTAGTAAATAACGCTAATTTATCCTGTAATGTCTCAAATTTGAGTTGCTCGCATTAAGTTAAGTTGTCGATGATGGAAAAAACAAATAACTAGTCAATATAACATGTATGTCTATGTTTATATAAAAAAGTGATTGTAATGGACTTCTAACATATATAGTAGTGAAGAAGATATTAAACAAAGCAAAAGAAATGGATATAAATATAAAAAAAATTGTAAGATTCTTATGATGATAATTAATGACTAGTTTTTAATTAGTTTTTTATTTCAATTTTTTTGAAATAAAACATGGAAGTATATACATCTCTTTTTCTCTTTGAATCTCCTCCGGCCGTGAAAGAAATATCTCTTTGATTTTTCATTTTTATTTTATGAAAATTGAATATCTCTTTGATTTAAGCACAAGTTTTTCATGAACTATTATCAATGTGGACTTGAGAGGAAAAAAGAAGAAGAAGAAACCCTATGGTGGTAAGAAAAGCATTATATTCCTTGAAAGTGAAATGGTTTTGTTTGCTATATATTATGATTTGCGTTGTGTGGCTGGAGGGAGAGAGAGGCCTTTAGAGAGGGAGAGAGGTGACTTGTGAGTTGTGACCCACCACGGCTTTTGGCTCTAGCTAGCCACCTTAGGCTATATTTATTAATTAAATGGGTAGGTTGGGTCTATATTTACACGAATATAACACGACAAACACCTTGACTTTTAGTTCTAGCGAGTCACCTTGGAATTAAAGTTAATCGTATTTGTATTTATAAACACGATCAGTGATAACAAATTTTTTAACACGATGTGTGAACAAGCACGATATATGAAAACGATAATTTAACAAGTTAAAGATTTGTAGATTTTGATATGAATAGTAATTAAATGGGTAAGTTAGGTTATATTTACATGAGCACAACACGGTAACACCTTGCCTTTTGGCTCTAGCTAGTCACCTTGGGCTTAGAGTGAACCGTGTTCGTATTGACATAAACACAACTAGTGACGATAAATTTTTTGACACGATATATAAAAACGATAATTTAACAAGTTAAGAGTTGTAGATTTTGATATGAATAGTAATTAAATGGGTAAATTGGGTCTATATTTACACGAGCACAACACGATAAACACCTTGGCTTTTGGCTCTAGCTAGTCACCTTGGACTTAAAGTGAATTGTGTTCGAATTGACATAAACACGACCAATGACGATAATTTTTTTGACATGATATGTGAACACGACATATATATGAAAACGATAATTTAACATGTTAAGAGTTGTAGATTTTGATATGAATAGTAATTGAGTGGGTACGTTAGGTCTAGATTTACATGAGCACAACACGATAAACACCTTGGCTTTTGGGTCTAGCTAGTCACCTTGGCTTAGTGAATCGTGTTCAGATTGACATAAACACGACCAGTGACAACAAATTTTTTGTCACGGCCTATGAATACAAATATATGAAAACGATAATTTTAACAAGTTATGAGTTATAGATTTTGATATGAATAGTAATTAAATTAGTACGTTGGATCTAGATTTACACGAGCACAACACGATAAACACCTTTGCTTTTGGCTCTAGCTAGTCACCTTGGACTTAAAGTGAAATGTATTCGGATTGACATAAACACAACTAGTGACGACAAATTTTTTGACATGATCTTGAACACACACGATAATGAAAACGATAATTTAACAAGTTAAAGAGTTATATTCGATAAGAATAATAATTAAAGAGCAAATAACAACTAGACTCCCTAAGATTTGTACATCTACAAGTGGAATCAATCTTTGAGTTTATTGATAAAGACCTCTCTTGTCGTTAGTCAAAATCCATTCAATTTAACAGTTGATCATATTTGACTGTTAAAAAGATTAAAATACCCTCAAATAATATATAACGTTACTAATATTCATTAAATAAAAAAAACTATAAAAAAGTAAAAAATATGAGATGGATAGTAAAGATTTTAACCTTTTATTTTATTTTATTTAATGAATATTTATATTTGTGTATATTATTTGGAGGCATTTTAGTTTTTTTAACAGTCAACATGGTCAACTGTTAAATTGGATGGAGTTTGACTAATGGCTGGAGGAATCTTTGTCAATAAAATTAAAGATTGATTTCGCTTACAAATGAGTAAACTTTAGAGGGTCTAGGTGTTATTTACTCATAGCTACATAGCTACTTTCAGTCTGGATTTACACGAGCACAACACGATAGACACTTTGGCTTTTGGCTCTAGCTAGTCACCTTGGGCTTAAAGTGAATCGTGTTCGGATTGACATAAACACAATTAAATTTTTGACACGATCTGTGAACACGATATATAAAAACGATAATTTAACAAGTTAAGAGTTGTAAATTTTGATATGAATAATAATTAAATGGGATACGTTGAATCTGGATTTACACGAGCACAACACGATAGATAACACACAAATTAATTTTTTCACCCTAGTTAGTGCTTACATGACCAAATTTATGTTATGTGTATATTTGCTTAAACAAACTCTCGATCTCGTTAACATATGAAAGTGATCAATTTTTATTTTGAAAAATTAATGGAACTTTCAATCATATAATGGAAAATTGACAATTCAGAGACAATTAATTTTATAACAATAAAATCCAATCAAAGTTTTCTACATCTATATCTGATGAAACTATAAGCAATTAAAAGCATGCAGCATATCATGCCAAATTTAAAGCCAAAATCGTAGTAAATTCTAGCACAAGTTAGATGTGGACTTGAACCTAAAAATATATTAAAAACGAAATCAAAAGATTTTCTCGTGCATGAAACTTCATTTTCATGCAAATTGCTTTGACTTGTTGTCGTCTGTATATATACATAAACAGTGACTTCACTCATGAGACTACAACAACTATATATATAAAACTTTACTGATTGGAACGGCGATCAACCCCGGACTTGAATTTGGACAGATTTTTGAACATTGATGGTGACGAATGAGAAATTACGATTATTGTGCAAAACACGTGCCGATGCTGCCGCCAGCTACCGCGGTTGCTTTCGGTTTCATGGCAATGTAGCATGTTTTGTACTTTTTGGGGATGGAAATGAAATTGAAGAAAAATTAGGTTGGAGTCTCTGTTGCGGGGATTGTGTTTTAGGATATCAGTAGACATAGTAACAGTAAAATTTAATGCTGAATTTGACCTACATATGTGATTTGATATTTAGAAAAATCAAACCCTAGCTAAGATGTTTCATTTATTAACTACTATTCGGTCGGCACTAAAAAAAAAAAAAAAAAAAAACTTTTAATGTAGAGAAACTATATTAGAAGCCAGTTGTAAAATAGTGTTGTAAATACTGCCGTTGCAAATTAAATTTTTTGCCTTAGGTAACTACAATTGCAATTTTTTTTTTACCTTAGAGGATCTGCCCCGTAAAAGACTTAAAATTCACAGTGAAAGCTTTAAATTTTTTTAATATTTACTACGAATTAATATCTGCAGTAAAAAAAGTCACAATAAATATATTTTTTTGTGATATTTCTTTATATATATATAAATGTTAAGACTTATTTTGTCAAGTCATTTAATTTAATTTTTATTTTTTTTTACGATAATTGAATAAAATTATAGTGGTTTTTATTCAATTCAATATTTAATCCACTCCTGTTGAATCATACTAGAAATTTTTTTTGTAGAAACCAGAAAAATAGAGAAACAAGAAAATATTACAATATTTCTATTGGGTTTTTCGGTCCTCAAATTTCTTTCAAGGATAAAAATAATCTTGGAAAATTATCGGTGTTAATTTGAAGAAATTTTTTTTTTTTTACTTTAAAAATAAAAATTTAAATTCGAAACCTCAATTCCATTAAGAGATGAAGTCAGCACTGCAACCTAATTTGAAGAACTTTGGAATTGAATGAATCAAACAACTCTTCAAAATTTTCTGAGTCACTCAAAATACATACATAATAATAATATATTGTTTTTAGGGCCTTTGATCAATGGCCCAGGACATATAATAACAAGATTGGGTTGCATCAAGTTAGAGGTCCGGTCCTGGGCTCCTCACTTCACAGCTCTCCCTCATTTGTTTGTGCCTGTGTTCGTCTTCATTTTATTAAAATACGAATTTATTCTATTTTTAATAAACTCTTTGAGCAAATTGTTAAAATATTTTTTTTTACGGTGGTTTAAACGGTTAAGATTTGATATATACTTTGTAAAAATAAAAATGCAGACATCTATACGGTGTGGGTGCATGGGGCG
>QUWJ01001360.1:0-15693 GCA_003430845.1 Xanthoceras sorbifolium
CTTCCAAAAATATCACTAATATTCTGAATTTATGGAAAATCCTTACTAGGAATTTTGAAACTTATAATTAAATTTTCGTATCTACTTTACAGAGTCTTACTAACCTTCCGAAACTGTTCCGAACATTTCGTATATCCTTTAATACCCATCCAGACACATTTTGTAACTTTTTTGGGTCTTCAAACACCTTTCCGAAAATCTCCGGATTCGTCCAATAAATTTCTATTATAGCACCATTAATACATTTAACATCCAATTTACTCATAACAAAGGCATATTTATTCACATGTGTACTGTACAATAAATTCTGGGAAAATATATTACAATACCTATACAAGTACAATACAAACTATTGGAATGGTGTATTATATACATGTTCTACAGCTACCATCTTAGCTAATTCTTTTCTATTACATTGATTATTATATTTAAATAAAGGATGGTTAAGAGATGTGTACCTACCAATTTGTTGTTGTCCGCGTGCTTGGGATGCTTTGACTGGATGACTATTGTTGATGTGATTCTAGTATTTACCGTACCTTCCAGATTTGTTTCACTTAAACTCCTTGGAATAATAGTTGCAAGTCACCATCATGTTTCCCGATTCTTTTTCCACCTTCTTCGTATGAACTTTAAAATGTTCATATTTGTACGTCCCCAAATCAGCATCACCCAAATCGGGCATATTTTGGGATTGGTTGGTTGCATGGTAAAAAGGGTCTTGGGGGCCTTGAGTAGTGGAACCGAGTTCAAAAAAATTGGGAGGAGTTTTATTACCGAATATTTCCTCCTTAAATGCTTGCTGCTGTAGAAAGTCATGATAATTTGCTTCATTGAACAAATTATCTCGGTTCGAACCGGTTGTTATGAGATTTTGGATTGAGTTTTTATCAAATTAAAGCACTTTGTTAGTCATAAATATGTAAATCTAAAATATTTTATAAATACAAATATAAGAACAATATAACTAAATTACACAATCGAGACCCGTTGTAAACTCATAATGCTATCCACGATGAGGTGACAAAATGTCACTTATTAAGAGATAAAGGATAGATAGATTAAACGCATTGATTTTTATGTATTTTGGTCAATCTTCTTACATTCATGTCTCCAAACCGACCAAACTTGAGGATTCTCTACTCTTTAAGAAGTTCAAAACCAATTTTTTTTTACTCAATGTAGTATTGGTGACGCCACACATTAATCTTTACCAAGGGATTGCCCATACTTTGATTTCAACCCTAACAAGTATATCTAAAAGTCAACTAGTGTTTTCCAACACTCAAACTCAAATTTAATAGAATGGATACTAAAAAATCCTCTCTTAAAGAGTAAATAAGAAATTTCAAGCTCTACAATATAAGTAAAATATGATTTGATGACTCAAACTGACTCAAATATTACTATGAGAATTTATCTTAGATTATATGAAAGTTAGCAGGCTCTTAGAATAACTGTCCGATTTTTACCATTGTATTGGTAAATTATATTTTGATCCCTATTACGTTCAAAATGGTGCACTTAAGCTTTGTATTTTAATTACAGTTTACTCTCCCTATAAGGTCAGAAAATTTCATTTATATTCTTTATCGAGTATTATGCACTTTAAGTTGGGTTTTTATATTCAAATAAAACTTTTAAGCCTCAACCAATTTAGATAGGGTACAAGAGCACTTAAGATAATAAATAAATATGATTAATAGATACTAAGGTCCAAATTAAGGTTAATTCAAACCATACGTAAACATAAACTAATTTACAATTAATCCTAAAACTAGTTTTGATTGCTCATAAGTGGTGTGTTGTTTATAGTCATAAGTGGGAAGGTGAAGTGGAAACTGGAGAAACTGGTATGCTTTGAGTTTCTTATTCACATGAATGACTAATGCCAACTGGTTTGAAGATTCCAGTTAGTGATTGAAGTTGTTGGGCATCGAATAATAAATTCAACGGAAATTAGTTAATTCACAATTGGTTTCTCTATATATCTTGTGTTCTAGATAATGTGTTGCTCTGTCTAAAAAAAACAGAAAAGGAAAGGAAAGAAATGTCTTCGAAGAAGAAGAATGGTTTAATTGCTTGGGTGACGATTCTCCTGGTTTTTGTGCTTCTACTCACCTCTGTAGTGGCTCAAAGGGGACGTGTTCCCCCATCTGATGATGAGAATACCGCATATGGTGAGGAGACTACAATTTTTTCCTTTTTTCCTTTTTTTTTTTTTTTTTTTGCATGCTTCTTGTTTTTATTTCTTTCTTTCTAAATTCTTTTTTAATATTATATGCAAAAAAATTGAAAATGCTTTTAGTAACAAACTTTTAGAATACTTTTTTATTCCTACTAAAATCAATGAAATTATCTATTTTAATTTCTTGAGAAAAAGAATTGTAAACAGAAAACAATTTATAAAATCCATAGAACATATAACCTCACTACTCTCTACATGATCATCTATGTTAAGGTGAAAAAATGAAAACGAAAACAAAACAATTCCACTAGCATGGGATTTTAATTTATTGTTACATGATTATTATTTTAACTAAATATACTTGCCAATTTGGCATACAAAAAAAAAAAAAAGTTTTAAAAAGCTTTGATCATAAAACATTTGGGTTTTGATGTTCAGGTCAGGTTTGGGGCCGACCTTCACCTCATGCTCCCGGGAGTCGCAAATAGATTTGATACAACTGGGGCTTGACTTTATCAATCAAAGTATGATATGTGCAATTGATGGTTTTAAGTCTATCACCGAAGGAGACATAATCCATGTTTAATACATTTCAGTTTTTTATTTAGTATTACTGTCGCGGTTGTGTTAGTGGATGCACGATTCAACTTTAAAAATTCCCCAAGTTGAAATGTAGAAGCAAAATAATTTCAAACGTTTTCGGCATAAATTGAAGTACAACAAGCTAGCCCTCATCTTATAAAATTTAAAACAGTGGAAGGTCCTTTAAGTTTCATAACATCTAGCTTGGGTCCACAGAGACTTTTTTTTTTTTTTTAAATCAAATATCGATTAGGTTAGAGATATGCACGCATATCTATTTTTAGAGAAATATTTTAGTACGCTTTATATGTTCAATCCACTAAATGAATAACTAATCATATGAAAAATGCATGTCACATTACACAATATAATTGAGTTGGACGTAATACACCTAGGCGTATTAAAGCATTTCTCCTACTTTCATAACGCTTGGAATTAACTATTCCTATAACACCGAGGAAATAGGAAAAATCTATTAACACATATTGGTATATACATATGACCACAAACATAGAAAAGGGTGGGTATACCATGTAGCCAAGAGTTATGATAAAAATTAACAATTATGTAAACATGTTCAGTTTATCTCATAACTTATAAGTTCAGGTGTTATTTAGAAGATTACTGTAACACCCCCTGACCCGACCCGGCTGGACCGACCCAGGGAGCGCTACTCGGATTTTCAAAACTTTCTTATTTCTGTTTATAAACTGAAAACTATAAAATTTGTAATTTAAAAAGCTTTTCAAGTGAGCCCAATAAATAAACTTTTTATAAAAATTTTGGCAGAGTTCCGTTTGTTTTTCGGATTTCCCAAAACCTATTTTTCAAATAAAATCTCAAATCACCAACAATTCACAAACACTTCAAATCTCAATCCATTCAAATGCGCACTCTGCCGTTTAGTGCGACTTTTCAACACAGTTCATAAAATAAAATGATTCAAAATTTAATATTTACAAACGTTCTAAAATGAAAGACAGAAATCGTAAAATAATTAATTACAGGGCATAAAGTACAAAACATTTTTACAGACTCTCTGAATATGCATGCATATCAATCATATTACATATGAACATAAATATCTACCCAAAACGTGACTCTCCACCTCTGTCTGCAGGGAACTCCTCTTCAGTCTTTGGCATCTTCAGTCTCTCTGGTACCTACGCGTTAGAAACAAACTAACGCGCTAAGCAAAACTGCCTAGTGGGTGTACACTTAACATAAATGACAATATAATATAAAACAGTATAGCTAAAACAATATCTCGTAAATCAGAAATTCAGAAATGTAATTAGACAGTAAAGCTTATAAACAGAATTGTTCAAAAATATAAATATCTGTATAAAACAAACATTTCTCAAATACTAAACTTTATAAACATACAATATGTCAAAACTTTATGGAATTCAGTTCAATATCATTTCTTTATTTCCAGACATTTTCTGCCATAAATTCTAAATTTGGCCCGTGATACACATAACAGGGTGTACAGGACTGGATTACGGGTTTTACAGTCGGGTTTTCCCATTTCATATGAAATGGTATCCCTATATAAACAGTCGGTTTCCCATTTCACGAGGAAATGGTATCCAGTATTCAGTCGGTTTCCCATTTCACGAGGAAATAGTATCCGTGATAAACAGTCGGTTTCCCATTTCACTAGGAAATGGTATCCGTAATCAATAATCAGAGACGGTGCAGTACTGCCATAAATTCATCCAATTGACATGTCAATCTCCTATATCCAAATATCCCTATACATATATCAGGGCCGTTAAAACTCATAACAATCGATTCTTTGTTTTCAGAAATCAACGAAGACCATTTTAAATCAAAATCCATAACTACGAAAATCAAACAATAACTGGAAATTAGATTTGTGAAGCACACGATTTATTCAACTTTTCACAATAATAAACTAATGCACTCTTAACTCAACAATATCAAAAAAATGCAATACGAATATATTCACAAATCAATACGAATGCATAAACTCCATAACTATATTTTAACATACTAAATCAAAACTTTTTATCAAAATAAGTTCGGAATCGTGTGTACACCAACCTGGATACCCTTTTTTTTTCTCTCAACGACCGCGGTTCTACATTTTCTTTTCCTTTCCCTTTTCTTTCTCTTCCACCTTTCCTTTCTTTCATTTCTTCTTCTTTCCCTTCTCTTCTTCTTCTTTTCTTTTTCTTCTTCTTTTCTTCCTCTTCTCCTTCTCTTCTTCCTCTTCTTCTTTTTCTTTTCTTTTCTTTTTCCCTCTCTCTCGGTCTCTCTTTTTTTTTTCTGTTTTCTGTGGCTTCTACGAGAAGCTAAATTTTTTTTTATATTTTTCGGTCGTCGTGACCTGTGGTCACGCCACCAGGTCGTGGTACTCACTGGAGCATTTTCACCGCCTTCATCGCGAGCACACCTCGCGGTATCATGGTCGCGCTGGTGGTCGCGTTGCTCACTGCCAGAATTTGACATTTTCATCGCAAGCAGTTCATCGCGACCTGTGGTCGCAGTGACTGGTCGCGATACTCACTGCCAAAAATCTCATTTTCCACCGCGAGCAAGCCATCGCGACCTGTGGTCGCGGTGACTAGGTCGCGATGCTCTCTGCTTCAGTTTTCCTTTTTCTTGCATCATTTTTGGACCGTTCCATCTGGTCCACCTGGAAATCATAAAATAAACATACTTTTAATTACATTTACACCCCTCCAATCACAAAATTTATTTTCACATATATAAAATTAATTATCCGAAATCCGGGATGTTACATTACAACAAAAGAATAAATTTTATTGAAGAATCATCCCATTTTACAATGAGGTGTGACATCATGAATCACACTTGGATCGTAAAATTCAAGAACATAAGAAGGGACCTAAGAAGTTACGCTTGGACTTGAACTCTAACAAAAAAAGACGACACATAAGAGGTTACATTACGATGTTAAAGCCTAACAAATGAGGTGTGACGCAAGAAGTCACACCAGGATGTTAAAATCCAAGAAAATGTAGGGTCACCAAATAAGTTATATCTAGATGATTAGGTACAAAAGTTAGGTGTAACCTAGGGATGGCAATGGATCATATTGGTGCGGATCGGTATGCTCCATACCCAAAACCCGTTTTGGATAGGGTGTTTCATTCATGACTCGTGTCCCGAATGGGTTTTTCCATTTCCACTACAAACCCAAACCCATTTGAGACGGGTGATTCATACTTGACTTAAACTGATCCGTTTCATTTTTTATTTAAAAAAAATGTTCAACCCATTAATTAAACAAATTTCACATACAATTGAAATTAAATATAAATTAGAACTAGATATTAATACATATATACTACTTAAATTTAATGGAACACTTTAACACAAGTTACACAAATTTAAGTTCAATAAATCATACAACGATTAGTTCAATAAACCATACAACACTTTCAATAAACCTTAAACTAAAATATAAAGTACAAATACCAAATATCATAAATGACATAAAATCATTAACTTATTACAACATTAACAATATATTAAAAAAATCGAAAGTTCAATTAAAAATTCATCCAACATCTTTGATATCCACAACTTAAATATAGTTTGTTTAAAAACAAATCAACAAAGAAATTTAATTACAAAATTGATTATTTAACATGTAAAATTTAAATATAAAGATTAGACTAAAAGATAAAGAGATTAGAGTTTTATTTTTTATATAATTTTAAAATTAATTTTATAAATAACGGGGGTTTGACCCATATCCGATTCGATACAAATTGAATTAAAAAGTTTGACCGACTCCGATCAGAACCGTATTTAAGTGCCCCAAACTCCCCCAAACAGATCGAAACCCTATCAATTTGGGGCGGATAGGGAATTTTTGTGATCCCTAGTGTGAACCAAAAGATCACACTGAGTATTAAAGTGCAAATGACAAGGTGAGCCAAATGGCTGCAAAAGAGGTTTTGGATTGGTTGAAATATTACCCAATTTTAAATAGTGGAAATTGTTAGTTTTGTCCGAAAATTAATTGTCCATCATAAAATTATAACTTTTTACAATAAACTTCTTTTTTTTTTTTTTGTCAATATTTATATTGAACTGATAAAAATAGCAATTTTTTGTCAAAGAATTCACTTCTCGTTTCACTGGTACCCTTCGAGATTGGTATCAGTCTCTTGGAGAGTACAGACAACTTCCATTTCAAAAAGATATCTCACAAATATTACATGCTGAATGGCCTTAATGATGAAATCTTGAGACAAGTTTATATTAATTCTCTTCCTGATGAACTCCAAGCTGAGATTCACCGACACATGGGTTCTACAAGAAGAGACTTGAGAAATACTTCTCTTTGTGAAATTCATCAGATTGCTCTTACCTCTCTTGAAAAAATTTGTAATACTCAGAAACTCTTCTCCAACATGCTCAAAGACAAAGCCAAATTTGATAAGGTCTGTAAAAAGCCTTATCTACAGATCAAATGCAAGACTGACAAATGTCTTTGTAAGACTAAGAAGCAGAAGCATTTTCTCCCCAAAGAAGGCAGAAAGAATCGACGATTCCGCTACTTCCGAAAAAAACAGAGAAGAGAAGTCCACAAATCTAACAGGTGTTACATCTGTAAGAAAAAGGACATTTCACCAAACAATGTCCACAAAAGGCCAAGAAATCAGCAAAGATGATTCAACAGATTGAACAGATTCAATCCTCTGAACCAACTTTAGATTCAGATATTGATATTGAATCCCTGTTTCAGAACAATCGGAGCTCAATGATGACACTATTTTTGCACTACCCTACTCCGACCCGGACTCTGACCCTGATTAACCATTAGATCCATACTACTCAAACTCTACAGAAACTTCCATCTTTCAACTACAGCCCATACAGACACGGGCACATGTACTTTCAGCCCAAGATGTTCACAGTCTACATGTCCAGGCCCAGATTCTTTTAGACAAATATGATAAGCCCATCAACTTCATTGCCTACATTAATACTGGGGCTTATAAGTCCATACTGGATCCAAAAGTCCTCCCTCCTCAGTATTGGACCAACTATACCTAGCATTTCAAAGCAGCTAGTGGTGAACTCTTCACCACGAAGCTCATTATAAAGAAATGATTGGAATTCAGTTTTTCCCTAAATGCATTATTTGGAGCAAATTTATTGGCAGTCCTCTCCCAGGAAAAGATTTACTTTTAGGATGGGATACATACTGTCAGTTTGATAAACTCCGGATTCTTCCCAATGGGATTCGATTCAAAAGAGATTTCAAGCCATTCACCATAAACTTGAAAATCTTTTCTCTCACCAACAGTCCCCAGTGCTTTGAAGAATTCAAACAGACCCTCTTATCCTATTGTGCAGATAATCATGCCATGTTCAAACATCCAAATCCCTTATGGCATAACCCAGACTTCTTTATTAAGCTTCCCTTTAAGCTTAATGAGGATGCTAACCCCACTAAAGCCTCACACCCTGGCATGTCTTCTTCAGACCTCAAACTGGCCCGACAAGAGTGTGAAACTCTATTACAACAAGGCCTCATTGAGCCCACAACTTCACCTTTGCTTGCCAGGCTTTTTATGTTGAAAAAAGATCTGAAAAATCAGAGGAAAAAAGAGACTTGTTATTAATTACAAGCCCTTAAATCGGTTTTTATAAGATGACAAGTTTCCTTTACCCAAAACCCTCTACCCTTCTTGTTCACCTAGCCAAAGCCAAATTATTTTCAAATTTTGATCTTAAAGGTGCTTTCTGGCAACTAGGTATCCACCCTTCATATCGTCCCAAAACTGCCTTTTGCATTCTTAATGCTCAGTATCAATGGACAGTTTTACCCTTTAGACTAAAGACTGCTCCATCCCTGTTTCAAAAGGCCATGACTCGCATCTTTCAGCCCTATCCTTCACAGTACTCTCATTTATATTGATGACATTCTCCTTTTTAGTCCCTCTGATAAAGAACACTGTTCTCTCCTTTCCCAATTCTGTAACATCATCAAACAGTTTAGCATCATGCCTTTCTGAAAAGAAAAGTTTTATTGCTCAGCCCGAGATTGACTTTCTTGGTATACATGTTACACATGGCTCCTTTTCTCCCGGACCCCATATTGCACAGGAGTTGCTCAAATTTCGTGATTCACACCTGTCTAGAGAACAAATTCAACAGTTCCTTGGCACAATTAATTATGTCCGTGATTTTATCCCACATGCAACCAAATACATTGCCCCTCTTTTAAATCTTTTGAAAAAGCAACCATCCCCATGCGGCCCTGAGCACAATCAAGCTATCAACCATCTCAAAAAAGTTGCCCAAAAACCACCACCTCTTCACATATCTTCTAATGGTATTCGCATCCTACAGACAGATGCCTCTGATTACCATTGGGGAGCACTATTCCTTGAAGAAAAGGACAAAAAGAGATACAATTGTGCACACGCCAGTGGTACATTCAGGCCATCACAGCAACACTATCATACAATCTATAAAACGATTCTTGCAATGAAATATGGCATTGAAAATTTTGATTTTTATCTCAGAGGACACTCTTTTAAAGTCGAAATGGATAACTCATCCTTTCCACGTATCCTGGAATTCAAAATAAAATTCCTCATGATCCTTTGCTCCTTAGACTTAAGTTATGGTTTGAACGCTATGACTTTCAAATAACACATATAAAAGGATCCCAAAACCTCATACCATACATGTTTTCTCGTCTTAAACCAGCACAATTAATTACTCCCTCTTAGTCATCCCTCTTGTATACACTTTTTATATCAATGGCTTCATCATCATCACAGCTAGCTCACACACCCTAGAAGGAGTTTTGAACCTTCCTGCTCGATAGACACCTCTCTTTCCTCCCTCATTTTTAATGGAATTCCTTCATGAAAAAACACCTCAAGATATCAAAACCTTCGCCCTAAAATATTCATCGGTATCTTTCTGGTCTAACTGAACCTAACCATCCTCAACCAGTTTTTTAAATAGCTCAACAAGTTGTTCCTCAACCTTTTCTATATCTATCCATACCAGACCACAGCCTTTACCCATAATCATTTGTGGTACCTTTGGTCTCTTTCTCTTTTGTATTCTCACCCAGTTATTTTTCCTCTCATGCAACTTTACTAGCATCTCCATGACCCGGCTAATCAAGACTCTCTCATTTGGACATTTTTGTAATGGTTCCTTCCACTTTCCACGTGGAGGAAAGATTCTCACCAAACTCATGGGCAATCATAATATATGAAAAATGGATGATCATATGAGTAACAAAATTACTTGTATTTTCATTTTTCACAGGCCATATATGTTTAACACTAATATTAAACTGCTTTGGACAATCAATAATGCTTATGAATATCATATTGTTTATGACATGGATGTCTAATGGCCAACCATCTATCCTTTGCTCATGGAGTTCCTTTGTGAAGCTAACGGTTTACAACTAGACTATCCTCATAACATGTTCCTCCTGCTAGATGTCCACACTCCTCCTCCATACTTACAGGATTTCTAAGATCCAATGGAGCTTGACCCAAATGTTCTTTGTCTTCTTAATCAACCAGATGTAGGACCCTCCTAACCATGGTACAAATCCCTCTATAGAGATGTCAAATCAGATGATGAAGATTACAACAACAACAGCTGTCACCTTCTCAGAATCAATGTGACCAGCCAAGATTTCATCTCATCCTACTTTTGATAAAGTTGTTTACTTTTGTAAAAGTTTGCCTTATTTGCTATTTTGTTTGTTGTAATTATTTGGTCGCATATGACCTATCTTTGCTTTTTTACTTTTTACTTTTTACTTTTACTTTGGAATCTGCTTTTATAAAGCAGTTTTGTCCGTTCAATCATGTAATTTACTTTGTCTATTTACTTGGATCCAGAGAAGCTTGCTCTGCCTATATAATGGCATGACCCTTCTCAAGTTTAGGATCATCGAGTTTTCACCTTGTAAAATATTTGTGCTCAATGAACATGATGCTTGCCTAAATATTCTCTCTCTTTCCTGAAACCCTAAGTTCCTTTTATTTGTTATGGAATCCTGTCATACTATCTAAGTATGCTATGTGCTTGCCTCTAGTGAAATCATGCATATCAGAACGGATATACAGTTTGATCTGATAGTAGCTACGGTCTTTCTCACAGGTGTCGGGTCGACCCTATTCTCCGTCGTAAGTCCCGTTTGAGTTAATATAGGGCAACATAAGTGGGTCTGATTGTGTAGCTGTGCTGAGGGCTTCCGGCCTCTCTTAGTATCAGAGCCTTAAGTATATCGGGTAGAAACCAGACATTTGTGGAATGCTTATTTCTAGTATAACAACGCCTCGTACTTTATGGTTTATTGGATTCTATTCTAAAATAAAAGCAAACCTAGTGGTAGTAAGGAAAGAACTTCACATATAATGACTTCAAATACTTCCAATATTGTTCCTACTTCGAACTTTACACCTCCTTCTTCCTCTGCCTTTCCCTCAAATTAACTTTCTTCCTCAATCTCTTGCCTCCCTCTATTAAAAGAACTACTTCTTCTAAGATCACCAATCTTGTGGAATACACTCATATTCCAGAAGAAGCTCAAATCAATGAAATCGATCTGCCCCTTGTTAACCCCTACAATGTTTTCAAGAGACACAAAAGCTTCAGACACTCTTTCTAAAGACTTATCAGTACTCCCAGACCTCTGTTAAAGAGTACGTTCCAGTCCACTGGTCTCGACAATTGTCTTATCCCAGCCTCAGCAGCAGAACAATATGTGATCTTGCCCTTGATCATCAAATGATCGTCCAATGGATTAAGAAGGATACTCACATCTTCATTTAGGTGTTGTTCGTATCATTCTTACTCTTCATGGCCGCAAAGGACTACCAGTCACTGCTAGACTTGCCCTATTAACTTCATCTACTGCAAGTATGACCAGACTGTCATAGGCACCTCCATTACCACTCTTCATGCAGGCAGTATTTGCCTCACCTTTTATTCCTAATTTCAATATTCCCCTTGCTGATCCAAACATTTGCAAATTCCCAAGATTCAACTACAGATCTCTGGAATCTCTATGGCTCCTGGTTTCTATATGGAAACTCTCCATCACCAACTTGCCTACAGACTTACAAGATCATGTTATTTATCTTCCCCTTCCAGGCACTTCTACAGACACTCTCCTCATCATTGCTGAAAGAGAAGAGGCTCTTACCATCACACAAATCCTCAGACAGATCGCTCGAGATAAGCTTCTTGAGCTTATACCGCTTGAATGGGTAACCAACTACGAAAATTTGTATATTGATACGTCTCTTGTTCAGAGTCTCCAGTTTCATAGACGACAAACGGATCTGTTAAACAACTTTTCAACTCCCGCAATCATCGTTAGATGCTACTCCTCCCATCTTTCAGTCATGATGATCACTCCCGTTGCTTTTTGAAAAGGACATCTCAGTTCATGCCTTCCATTCAGATGGATCTGTCATATACACTGATAAGATTAATGGTCATTTCATCTGGGACGTTGATCCCAACATATGTGATGACCACTGTTCTGCAAACGAAAGAAGAAGGCTGAGGGCTTCGTGCTCTCAGTCCAAACAACTATTCAAACCTGGTGATCCAGATTCCCTATGGATGGTCTACATACACCTCGCAAACCTCTTGACATTATAAAGAAGCTCTTCGTATTCTTAAAGAAAAAGGCCTCCTTCCACCAGAGCTTGAGTCTCCACCCGAGCCTGAGCCCATTATGACTCCTTCTCCCCAACCAATTCCATGCTACATGGCATCCTCTTATGATTACGATGCAGATTTCCCTCCACTCGAGAGACTCACAGACAAAGATCACAACATTGCAACTTGTGCCTTTATCCAACCTCCTGAAGTTCTTCCAGATGGAAGACAGAAGTCGTGCTCTCAAGCAAAAGAAGTTCTAAACTGGCAAACCAAAAATGCCATATCACATAACCAAATCCTAAAAACAATTAATTCAAAGCTTGACAGAGCCCTGGATAGATCAGCCCAAACAGAAGAAAGATTGGCGGGCCTAGATTCTGAGCTAAAGAGAATCTATCTTGATCTTCAGAGCCGTGTCGCTCAACTTGATGCTGATCTCAAATACCTAATCAAAAAGCAGCAATTTGGTACAGCTTTTGATCGAAAAGAAAGAGAGATCCAAGAATTTAAAGCTGAAATGGAACGCATTCATGAAGATATGGATAGACACAGACCCCTGTGCCACCTATCCCGGTTCCATCTTATGGTTACTCTCTTTTCAACTCTCCTCCATATACTCCATCCTCTCCTACAAACTATTCTAAAGCCTTCAAAATAACTCATGAAGTTTTTAGAAGAAATCCTATCCAAAAACAACTTGTTCCCAGGCCATCATCATCCACTAGAAAAGACAAACAACCAATGGATCAAAACAAGAAGTTTTAAAAAGCCTTGATCATAAAACATTTGGGTTTTGATCTTTCAGGTTCATCGGTAGGCCTTCACTTCATGCTCCCGGAAGTCGCAAATAGATTTGATCAAACTGGGGCTTGAATTAATATATCAATCACAATTAGTGATCTTGTGTTGTTTATGATTTTAAGTCTATCACCAAAAGAGACACAATCCATGTTTAATACATTTCAGTTTGTATTTATTGTTACTGTTGTTGTTGTGTTAATATATGCATGCACGGTTCAACTTTAACAATTCCTGTTAAAATCTTGAACCAAAATAATTTCATACTTTCGCCTTTTCGGAATAATTTAAGTGCAATAAGCTATCAAATTTAAGATTTGAATGTCATTTAAGTTTTATGACACCTATCATATGGCACAATATAACTAGGTTAGGTGTATATGCCTACACGTATTGAGGCATTTCTCCTTGTTAAGGATAATGATCCTCAGCGTCGCCAAAGAGCAGCTGACATTGCTAACTCTCTGGTTGATAATTCTCAATCCATTGGTTTGGCAGTTGAACCCAAGCATGCTTCAAGAGCGCTCTTGAAGCAATGAAGCGTTATTGAAGTACCAGACTCATTGAGCGCTCTTGAGCAATAAAACACTCTTAAAGCATCATACTAACATCTGAAGAGGCAAGTTTGAGGTATCGAGTTTTTGAAAGCTCTATGTTGTATACCAAGAAGAGACGGATAAATATGGTAGTCAATGATAAAAGTTGTGTTTTAAGATTTAGGATGACTATGAGAGTGTTTTAGTATCTTCAAAGGGTTTTGTTTCTTCCCAAATTTTTAGTGTATTAAGTATTATTTAGAAAATGCAAAGGATGACATTAATGTAAATATGCTTTATATTTTTTTCCCTTGTAGCATTGTTGAAATCTTAGATTACGGGGTGCGCATCCCCTTTTAGTTCAAATAGTATGCATCTCTCTTTCTATAATTGTGGTGGAGGTTCTATATGAAGTACCCAGTATTGTAATAGTAAATATTCAAACCTCTAGACCCATGGAGGCGTTGTGGGAGTACTAGATATCCAGGCTTCCCTTAGATTTCAGAAAAAAAAAAAAACTAGGATTATGTGGTTACAAACTTTTCCTTATGATTAATATTTTTACCTTGAGAAACAAGCATTTGGACCCCAATTCTCAATGGTATTGTGTGGTTAAGATTTATACTTTTCTTATTCAATACCCATCAATATATTACCGCTGCACAAATAGATTTACATAGAATTAAGGATCCCTAGTCAGGGTTTAAATGGCTTTTCTATGAAAAGATAAATGATAAACAACAATGATTTTCTACTTAGAAGCTCTCACAATATATCGAAATAACTGACCCCCGCTTCTATTGCATACTTTCTGCACTTTGGCCAACATAAGAGCACATTGATAACAATAATACAAACTAAATAATAGAATATTCCATCCAAAATACCTCTTCTGGTTGGATGAGCACAAAAATTAGCTATTCGTGCCTTTTCACTTGGGGTTTACCATGCCAAACCCAGCCTGAGCCGTTACCTTTGAGTTCATGCAAAGATTAGTTCTTCGGATAATAATTTATCAATCTGCAAAGCTGGAAGCAGGAATGGTTTTAAGAAGACAATGGCAAAAGCATCAAAATAATGTTTTCTTCTATGCATAAAGGTCTTTCTCATTTGTCTTCTTCCAACTCAACAACTTCCTTGTCATTATGGTGACTTTCTCTGCTTTTCTGCATTTCAAGTAGTTTCTGTTGTTCCTCTTCACTCCCTTGTGCTTTAGTTTCATTCACAGCCTTAGGTTTATTGCTTGTAGACTGCTGATACATAACCCCACCAAACATACAAATCAGAAGGCCAACTGTTCCCACAAATGCCGAATGCTTGTCCCAAATAACAAGGTTAATCCCAACTGTCAATAACTTGTTCACTATACCAAGAACTGTAAAGCCAGTTGCAGATATTGCCCTCCGACATGAGAACCCAAAGAAAGAGATAGCCAAACCAAATATGCACGATAACCCCACTGGCAAAATAACAGCAAAGGAATGCCAGTCTGACTCGTCTGTGATTTCATCCTTTATTTTCTTCAATTCTCCCATTATAAGTAGCTCCAAAGGAAACAGTAGGAGAGCCTCAAGATTATTGTACAGAACAAGGCCCCATGTATTTAAACCAATAGTCATTACTACATGTTTTATAAACAAAATCAATGGTCATGCTAACCAAATAAGCTAGAGCCCAACTATAAGCCATGACTGTGAATTGATAATCCGTTAGAACATAAATCACACTTCCACCGAAGATGGTAGCAAGCGAGACCCACGTCCTGATTGATGGCCATGGCTGGTGCAAAAAGAGGGTCTCTCCTATTGCTACAAAGATGGGAACAGCTGAACGAAAGACAATGAAAGTGTCAACATTGGCATGGAGGAGGAGCTCACTGTTGGTGAAAAGAGAGAGGTAAATATAATCGCTGCTGGTAGA
>QUWJ01000449.1:0-28988 GCA_003430845.1 Xanthoceras sorbifolium
TCTCTCTCGTTGCGTGTGTGCTTGCAGAGAATTTGGAAGACGAAAGGTGATGAGGAAAACGGCGTCGTGTGCAGAGTTAGTGAAAACTGTGGTCAAATTGGAAATGGGCCCCCGTCCAACATTGTTTGGGTACCTACCATTGGACTAGCAACATGATCAAAGTATATTTTCTTTATTGGGTATGTTAATTGACACCCCACTAATGTTATCTTGACCCGCTTTTGTTGAAAAAAAAAAAAATTTTTTGTAGGTTTACTAACCACAGTCGCCTTAGCACCCGTTCAGTACTGTAATTAGATTAAACTATTTTATAATTATATTAGATTGAATTAAATATAATATTATTTATGCATGATATAGGACTAAAATAGTTTAATACTATATTTAGATAATTTGTGATTAATAAAAGTATATGATAAATATTTATTATATAGTTATAAGTTATAATTTTAAATATAATTGACCTATTAAAATAAAGATACTAATTAAATTAAATTAAAAAAATAATTGAAAAAAATATAAATTTTTTTTATAAATAATATACAAAATTAGTTTAAATTATATTAATCTATGTAAATTAAAATTTAAAAAATGTTATAATTTAAAAAAAATAAAGAGATTTAATCAAGATGAAGAGAGAGAAAGAGGAAAAAATGGAGAAGAAATGTTATATGATGAGAGAGGAGAGAGAGTGGAGTAATAAATATGTGGTGGGTTCCATTAAAAAAATGTAATGGGCCATTATTTTTTTTATTTGTAGTGGTGGGAGGTAGGGTGGGTTTGTGTAATTCGATTAGTCGGGAATTAAATTAGGACTTAGTATTGTGAATTTCATCTCTTAGTGCATCATCAAATATTGAATAGGGATAAAATGGTACAATTTGGAGTTAGTCATTTATGCCAAACATGATCGTAGACTCTATGGTTAGCAATCGCTTTTTAAAAGGCGACATATGTCCCCCAAATTTTTTTCTTTTCAAATTTTGTGTATAACAGTTGTCCTTGTCTCTGTCGATCTTATTTCTATAGAAATTAGACTTGATCTTCATCAATAGTGAGGGAAGTTTGTGTCAATTGACCACAAAATTGTATATATAAATAAAAAGATAAATTTTAAATTGATTATGTATGAAATTTGTTCAAATTTTAAATTATTTTATTTAATTTTTGAATTTTAATTAGTATCAATTTTTTTAACTTTTAATTTTTAAATTTTGATAATAAATTTTTTCTTACTTTGAATTTTAAAAATTTAATCATAATTAATCATAATTTTATTTACATTTTAGTATTAAAAAATTTATCGTTTGATATATTTATAATATTTTTATAGTTATAGAAATTAAATATAAATATAAGAACTAAAATAAAATTATAATAATGAAAATATCAAAATATCTTCTTCTTTTTTCCTATATAATAATGAAAATATCAAAATATCTTCTTCTTTTTTCCTATAAAAAAAAGGAAACACACACTAACAATATAAAATATTAAAATACATGTTAAAAATATTAAATGTAATTATATAATTATAAAATTAATTATTCTAATAAAATATTTATAATACGACTTAAATCATGGAGAAAAGCTTACTAGATATTTTATCTATGTGTGGAAGTGTAAATTTATCTTTGAGCAATAATAGTGAAATTCTCTTCATTACCAAAAGGAATCAAACCTTCTAAATTTATTAGTAAATAGCTCTTCCGCCATTATTAAATTCCATAATTTAATAATTTACCATATGTAACTATTAAAAAGATTAAATACCTCTAAATAACATATATAACTACTAATATTTATTTAAAATAAAAAATTAAAAAAAGATTAAAATCTCCATCGTCCATTTCATAACTGTTTTTTATAGTTTTTTGTTTAGTGGATATTATTACTTTATATATTATTAAAGGTATTTTGATCTTTTTAAAATTTAAATAAAGTCAACCGTTAAATTGGATGGAGTTTGATTAACGACAGAGGAGATCTTTATCAACAATATTAAACGTCGATTACGCTAAATCACTTTTATTTATTCTTTTTTTCTTTTACATTAAAAAAATAAATGTAAATAATTTTATTAAAAGAATATGGGGGAATTGCAATAATACCCGTGTATATAAGTGAAATTGCACAAAAATCTGAAATTATATGACAATAATACAAACCTCCCTTTGACCCGTTGACCAACTGTTGAAAACCGTTTAAATTGGACGAAAATTGTATAATGTCCATTTTACCCTTGTGCGTGCACTGTTTAAATTTTTTTTTTCCAAATCTCCTTATTCTTATTCTTGTTCTTATCTTGTTCTTGTTCTTGTTTTTAAATAATAAAAAATTAAAACCAATTTTTTTTTTCTAATTTTTTATTCTCCATCAACCCAACCACACACTCAATTTTTTTTATATCATCATCATCTTCTTCAAAAAAAAAAATCAATTTTTTTTTTCTTATCTTCATCAATCAATCACGATCAACTTAATTTTTTTTTCAATTTTTATTTCTTCTTCTTCTTCTTTTTTTTCTTCTTCTTTTTTTTCCAAATTTTTTCTTCTTTTTCTCTTCTCTTCTTCTTTCTTTTTTTTTCTTTTTTTTTTTTTTTTTTCTTTTTTCTTTTCTTTTTCTTCTTTCTCTCTTTCTTCTTTCTTTTTTTTAAAATTTTTTTCTTCTTCTTCTTCTTTTCTCTTCTTTTTTTTTCTAGATTTTTTTTTTATTCTTCTTCTTTTCTTCTTTTTTCAAATTGTTTTTTGTTCTTCTTCATCTTCTCTTCTTTTTTTTTCACTTTTTTTTTTTTTTTTTCATTCTTCTTCTTATTCTTCTCGTTTTTTTTCAATATTTTTTATTTTTTTAATTATCAAATATAAGGTATAAAAATGATTTTACCCCTTTCCATTTAATAACCACCGTTACTTAAACGTTATAAACAGTTGGTCAACAGGTTAAATAGAGTTTGTATTATTATCATATATTTTAAATTTTTTATATAATTTCGCTTATATACATATGGAGTTATTGTAATTTCCCCAAGAATATACACGAATTGCATAAAGCAATAAATACAAAAAAAATGAGACCCAATAAACTTAAGTACAGGAAAGTGGATCCATTTTAGGGAACCTCACCCACCCAACTACCACTAACTTTATCGCTTCTTTCACACACACACTCCATCACCACCTGTCCCTTGCGTGTCACTCTCTCGCTCTCGCACCCGCACTCGCACCCGTACCGCCTCTTCTTCTACACTTCTCTTCCTCTCTCACCAATCCAAATCAAACCCTAAAAAAAAAAAAAAAAAAAAAATTATGTCGAAAGTCCCACTAGATGTCATCACCGACCTGCTCTATCGTCTCCCAGTGAAGACTCTCATACGTTTCCGGTGTCTATCCAGGACTTTCTGTTCTCTAATCGACAGCCCAGATTTTGTGAAGCTCCACTTGAACCACTCCGTCTCGACGAGAACCCATCTCGTCTTGGTACTCAAAGGCCTGCATCTCTACACGGCCGACCTCGACTCGCTCGATGAAGCAACCCCTTTCGATCACTACCCAGGAAACATCTGGGGCGTCACCGAGGTATTCGGTTCATGTAATGGCCTGCTTGCTCTCTGTAACTCTGAGAAAGACATCGCTTTGCTCAACCCAGCGACCAAAAAAGATTCAATTTACCTGTCGAAAATGTCGATTTTCCTAAAAAGGATTGCTTTCGCGGGTTCGTGTTCTATGGGTTTGGTCACGATTCTGTTACCGATGACTATAAGATAGTGAGGATGGTACAGTTCAAAAAGAACGAGGACGATAATCTGGGTATTTTCTTGGACTATGAAGTTAAAGTTTACAGTTTGAAAACGAATTCATGGAGGAAAATATCAACTTGCCAAATTATCTCCAGTTATTGTTCCAATTCTATTACCATCTCTTGCACAGGAGAGGATACGGCGTGTTTGCTTGTGGGGTTTTGCATTGGGTGTTTCCGCGGAGGGCTGAGCTTGGTATAGCAGATTCGTTAGTTGGTTTTGATCTTGGGACTGAGGAATTTCGCGTGGTGCCTGAGCCTGATTATGGCGATTTGGAGCAAGATTTCGTGTTGGATGTCGGGGCATTGGAGGGGCGTTTGTGTGTTATTTGCAACTATGCTAGAGGGATTGTTGATTTTTGGGTGATGAAAGAATACGGCGTCAAGGATTCTTGGACCAAATTGTTTTCGATTGAACAAAGTAGAATGACATTTAAGATTAGTTTCTTGAAGCCTTTAGCTTATTCGAAGGGGACTGATGGTGATGGTGGTGAAGATAAGATTCTCATGGAATTGAACAATCGAAAGATCGTATGGTATGATTTGAAGAGGAAAAGATTCAAGACTGTGAGGATTGGTGGTGGTCCAGATTCGTTTGGGGCAGACATTTGTGTGGAAAGCCTCATTCCACTGAATTATGGTAGCCGCGGAATTCGTGGGAAGGAGCATCAGGATGAAGAGGAAAAGAAGGAAACAAGTAGGAAGAAGAGGTGAAAATTGAAATAGCACAAAAAAAAAACTCATTCATTTTGATGCTTTTATGATTTATTGACATTTTTTCTAAGCTAGTATTGTTGACACATTTTTTGTTCTTCAAATGACATGATAGAGTGTTGAATTGTGAAGTCTGAATCAGTGAAACTAGTGACCAAAACAGCGACCGCAGAATAGCGGTTTAGGCTAGTGCGTTGCTGCTGGTCACCACTTGCAAGGTATTACCGCGTCTTTAGGGTCGCGGTTTATGCTAGTGGGTTTTGCGGAAGGTTTTAGTATTTGAACCCTTGTATTCTTAGGGTTAGATACATGAGAGAAACACACGAAAAGAGAGAGAAAAATGGCTACATAGCTGTTTTTCGAGTGTGTGTTTCGTAAACATTGTTTTTGATAGTGGAATTGAGTGCTAGTGCACTCTGTGGAGTGTGGACGTATGGATCACATTGATCTCACGTCTTTTTTATTTTTTCTTTGTGCTTTATTTTGTGTGGGATTTTTTCTTGTTTGAGTTTGCACATATATTCCGCAACAATACTAGATAACAGTTTGCTTCCTTAGGAATTTATCTTTGGTGATGTAGCATGTGAATTTATGGTGTGTTTTGATCTCTATATTTGGCTTCATGTAACGCCTGCATTGTTTGTTCTTCCAATTTCAAATGCAGGGACAATTTTTTGTCGAAAGGATTTAAACTGGTTTTATAATCAAATAACAAATGATGCAGAATAGGAACCCCAAGTGAAAAGAGGTAACGAAAAGAGGTAAATTAATACATTGTACCATCTTGCATGCCAGTTGTTTATTCATTTTTGAGTTGGTTACAGTGTGTACCTTAATCTAGGTGGTTTCATACATAAAAATGGTCTGCTTATCAATTAACCTAACAGTTTATTTTCTCTCTTATTATTGATTTTCAATTTTCTCAGGATCGTATGTGAGCTTGACGGTATCCTATGCAAAGTGCCAAGCATATACATATATGCAAAGGAATTTTTCTAGGTTTCCTTTGCTTTTTCATGGGCTTAATAGTGTCTTCATATCCTTTGTGTTTGGATAGTTTACAAAGAAACTTTTTACTCTTGTAAGATATTCGCGTATTATACCCTTTTGAAGTTATTTAGCACTTGCATGAATCACTCTATGAAAGCTATACCTCTGCGAAAGAAAGCTTATTTCATCTGATTTTATCTGGTCACTCAATGGAAGTGCAAAAAACTACTTCTATTTTATCCTAGAGACAGTTCTAGGATTATTGTAACGATGTTTATGATCGTGGGTTGAGGTCTTCATGTGGGAATCAGCTTGTAGCATTGCGGCATCTTGTATGCTACCATGTCGGAATGAGGTTGTAGCATTGCAGCATCTTGTATGCTACTTGGGTATTGAAATCTGGAAATTTGATGTCGTTGAGTGGACTGCAAGCTGTGTTTTGTGTTCATAGTTAACACTCCTTGGCAATTCTCGCAAGGGTGACCTCATTTTTTAGTCAATGATGCTAAAAGTGAATTGCTTTGAGAAACAATGTTGGATTTACTACTAAGATGTTGTAGAAACATGTCAGGCGCATCCATTACCTGGCCCTGGCGTTGATGTTCACGCTTTAGAGGTGTTTGATGCTTTCTTGCCGACTCATAACTTGCTACGAATATCCCAGAGACATGGTTCCATAACAGTATGTCATGTGATTGTACCCAAGAATCTTCATCATGTGAAGAATATATTTCAGTGCAATGTTATAAAGTTAAAAATCAACATATCCCAGGTATTTAATGAATCAAAAATTGATATTCATCGACTATCAAAATTTGACCCATTGTCAGAAGTCAAGCAAAGAAAATAAAGACAAAAGTGTCATATGAGTGTGGTGTAAGGTGTGGTATCATTTTTTATATCAGGTACAGGCTGTTGTACCTCTTTGTGAATTTATATCTTTAATGGTGGAAGTGTGAGGAGTAATTAATGCATCAATTTCAGTTTCTTACTTTTAACGTTACTTGTGCTGCAAAAGAATTTTTCTATTAGAATATGTTGGGATCAATTATTTTAACACGAGGATTCGAATACTCATCACCAGTAGAAGGGCAGGCGTACAGCTCCCGGTTTCAAAATATTTCAGCACCAAAGAAAGTAGAGAAGAAATGGGTAGAATAAAGAATAAAAAAGAAACATTTGAGCACCAAAGAAAGTAGAGAAAAAATGGTAGGAAGAGGAAAAAATTAAGAACTAAAAAGTAAGTCAAATGTGTTTTTTAACTTTTGCGAATCAAAATTAAAAACTGATTAGATAAAAATACGTAATATTTTTACAACGACTTTTTCTTTCAGTAGAGTGTTTCAAAAGAAAACCCTTTTTAAGTATAATTTTATACTTAAATAGATATATTGTTTTGTCACGTAATTTTTAAAATTTAAACTAAAATGAAATAAGAGAAGAAAAAAAAGTAATAGTTGAAAATTGATCTTTGAGAAATAAATACATTCAACAAGAAGTTACTTAAGGAAAGGCTCCACTAACCAACACATATTCCACCTCAAGTTACTTAAGCTAGGTATCTTTGAAACACTTGTTTTTGTATATGTTACTTCTTCCCCAAGACATATGCCTCAATTTTCAAGTTTATTAATATAAAAATATCCGGATATTAGCCAAAAAATCTCAAAATCTAAAACAAATAAGAAATAAGAATGTATCAGACAATATAAAGTTAACCAAATAATGAACAGTTTATAATCTACATTAATAAGATTATTGTGGGTCTATCAAATCTCATATTATAATTTAAAGTTACAATCTGATACATACTTTTTTGTCTCTATTTTACTACTATAAAGATTAATTCGAGAATCAATATCTCATAAAAAAATTCACCAAAAAAAAAAAAAGGAAAAGAAATATGCTCTATATTTACTTTCTTTTACAATGTACTGTCTCTATAATCTCATCACTATCATTTCTTTTTTCAACATGGCAAAAAGTGAAAGGTTCATCAAAGTGGTGGCACATCTTTTCACTAATGTATATTTCATCAAACTAATCATCTATATTGTGAGAAAATCTAAAATTAACTCGGTATATCAATTAATATGTATATCAGATCATTTAAATTTTAACGTATAATAAAATAAATATTAAAAAATATATTAAAACATAAGAGATGATACATTCACTCATAACTCAAATAGTTAGTATACCTTCCTCTCATCTCAGTGATGAAGGTTCAATTTTCACCATATATACTTACCAGTATGTGTAGATATTCAGATCACACGTTTAGCAATTAATCTTGACAGGTCCTGACAGTTATTAATCTTGTAGTTATATGCTCTCTACTAATCCCATGTTAATCTTCCGTACATCAGATGCAGATGCAGACAATCAGACTATTAAAATCATTCATATAATAATGGAAACCGAGTATATAATACACATGACTACTGAAATATTACACAGAACAGTAAAAACATCTGATTGATTATTTATATACTCCTTATTTTAAAACAAAATACGTTCACTCATAGATCAAATGGTTAGTGTACGTTCCTTCCACTTCAGTGGTGAGAGTTTAAGTCCCACCATATCTATTTACCAGCAGTATATATATGTAGTTTTCTCTTCTTATTGTGATAGTAGATGTCTTCCGTTATAAGAGCAGATATCCGATCGAGAGAGACAACTGATATATATTATTTCCCTTTATGGGAGTGGATATACGAACTGCCGCGTTTAAAGATTAATCTTTATAGATCCCGATAATTATTATATATATTTTTTAAAAAAATAATAAAATAAATAAATAATGTAATTAACACTCCTTGGCAATTCTTGCAAGGGTGACCTCATTTTTTAGTCAATGATGCTAAAAGTGAATTGCTTTGAGAAACAATGTTGGATATACTACTAAGATGTTGTCGAAACATATCAGGCGCATCCATTACCTGGCCCTGGCGTTGATGTTCACACTTTAGAGGTGTTTGATGCTTTCTTGGCGACTCATAACTTGCTGCAAATATCCCAGAGACATGGTTTCAGATTGATCTTCGAGTTCGGTATCCATAACAGTATGTCATGTGATTCTTCTTTGCACCTGTTTTTGTATTACAACCAGAAATAATGTGTTTGTTCCCAAGAAGCTTAGATGCTAAATGGTGTTTGTTCATCTTTTTCGATCTCCCTGCTGTATAACTGAGACGGACGTAACACATCATCTGAAGATCTAGTCAGTATTTTTTATGTAGGCGAAAGCGAAAAAGAAAAAAAAGAAGAAGAGAGAAGGATGTATTAGAATTAGACCAATTTTACTCTTTTTTGGTCATCATGTGAAGAATATATTACAGTGCAATGTTATAAAGTTAAATCCCAGGTATTTAATGAATCAAAAATTGATATTCATCGACTGTTGACATATCAAAATTTGACTCATTGTCAAAAGTCAAGCAAAGAAAATAAAGACAAAACTGTCATATGAGTGGTGTGCCCGTTGTACCTCTTCTTTGTACGATTGTCTCATATAATTACTTTTTCTAATAATTATAATAAATTTTGGAAGATTTCGATTCAAATTTATAATTTTAAAAGTGTAAGTATGAAAGATAATTAATGGATCAACTTCAGCTTGTTACTTTTAACATTACTTGTGCACCAACATATTCCACAAGAACTCAAGGTCTATTAGAATCCGTTTAGATTAATTATTTTAATACGGTCTAAAAGACGGAACTCGAATACTCATCACCAATAGAAAGGAAAGGTATACAGCTCCCAGTTTCAAAATATTTCAGCACCAAAGAAAGTAGAGAAGAAATGGGTAGAATAAAGAATTAAAAAAAAAAAACCATCGGAGCACCAAAGAAAGTAGAGAAGAAATGGTAGGAAAAGAAAAAAAATAAAGAATAAAAAGTAAATCGTAAAAAATACTTAACATGTGCGTTTTAATTTTTACAATCAAAATTAAAAACTGATTAGATAAAAAATACGTAATATCTTATACAACGACTTTTTCTTTCATTGAGTGTTTCAAAAAAAAAAACCCTTTTTAAGTATAATTTTATACTTAATAATATAGATATATCGTTTTATCACGTAATTTCTAAAATTAAAACTAAAATGAAAAAAGTGAAAAAAAAGTAATAGTTGAAAATTGATCTTTGAGAAATACATTCAACAAGAAGTTACTTAAGGAAAGGCTCCACTTACCAACCACAAGTTACTTAAGCTAGGTATCTTTGAAACACTTGTTTTTCTATATGTTACTTCTTCCCCAAGACATATGCCTCAATTTTCAAGTTTATTAATAAAAATATCTGGATATTAGCCGAAAAATCTCGAAATCTGAAACAAAATAAAAAATAAAAATATCTCAGACAAGATAAAGTTGATCAAATAATAAACAGATTATAATCTACATTAATAAGATTGTTGTGGGTCTATCAAATCTCATATTACAATTTAAAGTTACAATCTGATACGTACTTTCATATCTCTATTTTACTACTATAAAGATTAGTTTGAGAATCAATAACTCATAAAAAAAATTCACCAAAAAAGAAGGAAAAGATATATGCTGTATATTTACTTTCTTTTACAATATACTCTATCATTTCTTTTTATCAACTTGGCAAAAAGTGAAAGATAGATTCTTCAAAGTGGTGGCACATCTTTTCACTATATATATTCCATGAAACTAATCATCTACATTGTGAGAAAATCTTAAATTAACTGGGTACATCAATCAGTATATATATCAGATCACTTAAATTTTAATATATAATAAAATAAATATTAAAAATATATTAAAAAAAAAGAGATGGTCTACTCATAACTCAAGTAGTTAGTGCATATCTTTTCTACCTCAGTTGTGATAGTTCAATTCCCACTATGTACATTTATCAGTATATATAGATATTAAAAGTGGCCGCAAGTCTAATGATTGATCTCCACGTATTCCGACAATTATTATATATCTACTAAGCATTCCCATATTAATCTTCCGTACATCAGGATGTAGACACTCGAGACTATTAAAACCATTCATATAATAATGGAAACCGAGTACAATATACATGACTACTGAAATATTACATAGAACAGTAAAACCACATCTGATTGATTATTTATATACTCCTTATATTAAAAGTCATACCTTATCATATATTAAAAGTCATACCTTGTAATAAATTATGAACACATTTAATTGATTATTAATATATGTAGACTGTAGTTGAAGGCTTAAAAGAAATAAAACAAAGCACGTTCACTTATAGTTTAAGTGGTTAGTGTACGTTTCTTCCATTCCAATGGTAAGGGTTTAAGTGCCACCATATCTATTTATCAGCATATATGTGTAATTTTCTTTTTTTATTGTGAGAGCAGATATCTAACCGAGAGAGACAACTGAGAGATCTTCTTTTATAGGAGTGGATCCAAACTGTCACGTTTAATAATTAATCTTTATAGGTCTCGACAGTTATTAATATAATACTTTAAAAATAATAGTAAATAAATAAATACTATACTAGCTGCGGAGTCGATCTTTTCTCCTAGTGAGTCCGAGTGACTTGCACTAGATACTGAAAATTACCAAAGTATACTTCAGCTTGTTCAAATTTACAGTGATGGTGTGCAATCTAGTACAAAAAATTAAATAAAAAAGAGGGCTGGAATTCACTTTACCATTGAAGTCTTACACAAGACATCATCGTCCTGTCAACATTTCTAGTATGTTAGTTTTTATATATTTAATGTTTTAATTAGTTGAGTAATTATTTTATTTCTTTATCTTTTTTATGGTATTGTTAAAGTCTTAAAGATATTTTTTAATTATTATTATTTTTTATTATCGGTAGGTAGATTTATAATTTTTTATTAAATAAAAATAAATAAATATTTTATTATTATACCACCGTCCAATGTGATTTAGTGATAAAAACTCGTTCAGTCTGATAATCACTCAGATTCGAGTCGCCATTATTGTAAATAATATGTCAAAAAAATATTTTATTATTATGAGTAAATAGTTAAATAATACTCATTATTTAGTTTAATTATTAAAATTTTAATTAAATAATTAAATTGATAGATTTTTAATAATTTTGAGAGCATATGAATTGAAAAACGCAAATATTGTTAAAATAATGAAAAGGTACTTATTTAGGGGCTAAAATGAAATTTTTCCTAAAAAAAACTTTGCTTTGGCATTGAATTTCTTCACAAGAAAAAACCCCTATACACAAACACACACAGACCATTCAAACAAAAACCATGTCAAGTCTTCCACAGGACATCATCGTCGACATACTAAGTCGAGTACCCGTCAAGAACCTCCTCTGTTTCAGGTGCGTCTCGAAACCCTGGTGCAAGCTGATTGACGGCCCAGGTTTCATCAAGCTCCATCTCAACAACTCCACCAAACCCACCAATCAGACCCAGACCCTCCTCGTCCTCAAACAATCCAAAAACCTCTACTGGGTATCTCTGGATTCGCTCGATTCGGTATCCGAGCTCGACCAGCCTCTCATGTGCTACAATCACTGCGTCAAAGTGATCGGTTCCTGTAACGGGCTGCTCTGTATTCGCAACATAGTCGACGACGTCGCTTTCTGGAACCCCTCGACGAGGAAGCACCGAGTCCTGCCGTTTTTGTCGCTGGAGCGGAGGAGGTACTCCGGTAACGCTAATTGCTATGTTTGTGTTTACGGTTTTGGATATGATTCGGTTAATGATGATTATAAGCTTGTAAGGATTGCTCAGTTTAGTAGTTTGAGAGTGAAAGCCGGTTTTTTGAGTCTGAAGTTAAGGTTTTTAGCTTGGTTAGAAATCATTGGAAGAGGATTGAGGACATTAACTATGTTTTTCACTACCCGGGTATGAATGGGGTTTTGCTTGTGGTTGTTTGCATTGGATAGTGAGTAGAAATGTTGAAGTTAAGGTGTATGATGTTGTTGTAGCGTTGGATTTGGCTGTCGAGGACTATAAAGAGGTGGCGCTGCCCGAGTTTGGAGATAATAATTTCGATGTTGAGCTGGGGGCATTGGGAGGGTGTTTTTGTGTGGTTTCGAATTATCGTAGCATTCGTTCTGATGTGTGGGTGATGAAAGAATACGGAGTGCGGGATTCGTGGACTAAATTGTTTTCGATTGTGCGAGAACAAGTGAGGGGATATTTCGGATCTATAAGGCCCTTAGGCTATGCTAACGAGGGTAAGGAGGTTCTGTTTCAGATGGATAAAGCGGACCTTTGTTTGTATGATGTAAACAAGAAGAGACTCAAGAATCTTAGAATTCGTGGTATTCCCAGTTTGTATAAAGTGAATATTTGTGTACAGAGCCTTGTTTCGTTTCATGTGTATGATGGGAGAAAGCAGATAGCTGAAGAGGATAAGAATGTGAAGAAGAGGTAAATATAATCAGATTCTGTATAACCTTGTGCTTTCTATTGGCTTCGCTGCATCTATGTTGATGTTATTTTTGTAAAAGATATTATTTTAGTAGATTGAATGATTTGATTGTAATTTTCTATAATAAAAAGAGGGATAAAAACGATTGACCACTCATCGATTGCCTAGTAATATAAAGTTGATTTAGAGGTTAGAAATTTTATTAGATTCTCAGTTAATTGTGAAGGCCAGTCTCTACCATGTAACTACAGAAGAGTATTAGTATAGAAACATGTTTTTCTACTTGATCTAGCATCATGTCATGTGTTGGTTTCTATTTTTCAGGGATGATTTCTTGTCAGAAGGATTCAAATTGGTGCTATAGTCAATTATCAGAATGGGAGTTGGCGTAGGAAAAGGTAACTTTGTGAATTTTGCTATGTTATGTGCATATGCTTAATGCATGAGTTAATATTAGCATAGAGTTAACATACATGTACATTTATAGTGCAGGACAAAGCAACCTAGCAGCAACAATAGAGAAATAGAGGCCTGGAATCAGTAAGTAATATATTCTACTTCTCAAGTTAAAGAGTCTGAAAATTTCAGCTCTTAACTTCTCATACCATGATTCCAAAAGTTGTGACATGTTATGATTTATGCTGGTATCCTCTGTAAACTGTCATGTTCTTATTCTGTGCTAGAATTTGATATCTACAGATTAGTTTTTATTTTCTATATTCTCCACGGGAAGTTTTTCCTTTTTTTTCCATCCCGTCTCCCTCTGTCATGACAGATTAAACAAATTTGACTTATGAATTATGATCTATTCTTTCTTTGTGTTACTGTATAGTGTTCCGATCCATTGGTGCTATATACTTACTCTTGGTATATTGCTAAATTAGTTGGGTTTGTTTTTACATCATGCTGCAATGGTGATATATATTCTCAGCGATGTAGTTGTCAACAACTGCTTAGTTATTTGATTGATGCAATGCAGTATGCTTTAATCTATTACCTCTCTTGAGTTTCTGTTAAATCTAATTGTTTTACCACCCGAATAAAAAATGTCTGTATTGTCTTCCAGAACTGGTAGTGGTGAGACCTCCCATTGCCATTTTGTCGTTGATTGGGATAAAATCATGATAGAGAAGCATTGATAGATGCTGTGATGTAGAGGCTGATTGCTCTGCAGAACAAGAAAAGACAGGCTAAGGTCCAATGTCCGCAGAGATCATCAAACGTTGCCGCTAATGAACTATCTTACGGTGCAGTCAGAAATGTCTTCCTCTGACTTCTCACTCCTGATGCGCATCTATGAACAGTGGCACAAATTTTCTTAGAGGCAGCTTGCATTCCTAAATGTTCTTGTTTCTGTTTTACTCTGTTGTTGTTGGTAGCGGCGAGGCATTGTTGTTAATGAACGAGTGGTGTTGATTTTGTAGATAACTCTGCTCAACTTTGAAGGTTGTATAAATTACATAATAGTTCGAGTGGTTTGAATGTATAAATTGCATAATATTTTTCTTAAAATCAATAATGATTAATGCTAACCACAATACGTCCTAACTTTGTGCTTGTATCTCAACTGAGGTGGCAGAATTAGACCAATGTGTAGATGGTGAAATGATAACATAAGTAACATGCAGATATGTGACGTTCAATGTGATGTTTTTGGAACATAGTATTTGAGTTTCTTGAATCAGACAGATAGAAATGGTCTTTATGATGTTTATATGCTATATAGATGCCGTCTTAAGTTGACATGCTCACAGTTTCGGAACCAACGGTTCCGATTCCCCTACGTGGGAGAATATTCTGATTCCCCTACGTGGGAGAATCAGAACCGCAACCGTAGGGGAACTGGAACTGGTTCTGAAAATTTTATTTAAATAAAAAAAAAAAAATTGGCCCAACACCAATGTTGCTGTTGGGCCATTTACCTGTTGGGGCCTGGTAGTGGTTATAATCTTTTATTTTTTATTTTTTAAAAAATTCAAAACTAGAATTGGCGGGAACCGAAAAAGCTTGAACTGGAACCGTGCAGGAACCGTCCGGTTCGGTTCGAACCGGGTCCATCTCTACTTTTAAGTAGTTGTGTGCATAAAAATCTTCTTTTCTATCGTCTCTAATAAAAATTTTAATGTGACCCATAATCTTGATAGCACCCTGTCATGAATCTACAACACTTGGGTTGCAAACTTCCTACGTGAATAAGATTTGGTTCCTCTTTGGGGCACTGCTTCGAAGAGCAACTCCAATCAATGACAATCTTACATCAGAGTCAAGGTGGTAAAAAGATGATTTCAATGTGGCTAGCAATTCATATCAACTCTACTCTATGAACTCGGGACGGCCTATTACTGCTGTACCTAGATAAAACTTGTAACAATTGGGTCAAAAATGTAAATCAAAACTCTATATTATAGCATGTGTATTCGAGCTATAATCGGATACCAAGCTCTATTAAGCATCAAGAAGTGCATCCTTACTCGTGCTGTTACGTATTTTCAGCACATATTGTAACATTTCCATCGGAGACAACCATTAATTGCATGCAGTGAATTATGTCACCGCACTTTTTCAGGAGAGAAATTTTCATGCTAGTTTTGCCAATATAACCATGTGTAATATCTTAACATCCAAAGTGTCATCTAGCTATAATACCTTCGGTGCCATCTACGCCAATTAATTTACCAGTGGTATCACGTTGTGAACCACCTGCGATCTGGATCTTGTCATTTTTCCTTGGTGTGGATTGGTTCCCCAGGAGGCAGGATTCCCAACTTCCCAATTATCCCTGTTTTGCCGCCAATAGAAGCCCAAGGACCACTCATTAGAAGGAAAAACAAAACTGCAGAACTCCACAGACATACCTAGTTTGTTTTCGCTATGGTAGATAGAGCTACACCGCAGTGATATATATATATATAGAAAAGCAATCATTACAATCTTGTTCAGTATACAGAAACAGCATAAGGAAGATACAAGGATGTAAGGCAAGAGATTGAGATAAAGCATGAAAACCTGGGTGGACTCATCGGTGAATAGGGATTCCATGCTCAGTCACGCACCGGAGTCCTCATACCATCATGACTTGGTATTGCTGCAGGAAACATAACTAAATAAATAATATAAATATATGTTGTTAACGACGAAGTAGAATCCATCCATACTATTGATAATGTGAATCCAACTTAAGAGGGAAAGCAGTAGGATCAAGAAAATATAGAAGCATACCTGTGGCAGCTCTCCCAGGAGTCATATATGAATGCAGAGGAGTCCGTGAAGGATGCACAGAGTTTCACTTCTGATACCATAACGAGGTGTATCACTGGCCAACGAGATTAACATATATATAGTCAGGAATTTAAACATAACAAGAGGTGGGAAAAAAACTGAAGGTGGCACTCTACCTGTATGGTGTCGAAACAGTCAGATGGTCAGAGACAATACTGCGATGAACTGCAAGTATTACAGCTGTTAGTTTCCCATTACCCACATGGAGAACCAGAAAACAATGACTTACAAATATTTCCCCGGATGAAAACAGACTTGCCTGTAACAACCTGCGTCTTGGCCTGAAGCTCAATTCGCACTAATTGGCCTTCCCCACCTACAACCAGTCCTTTAAAGCGCTTGTAAGGACCTTGGCAGATTTTCTGAAGCCACTCTTCCACTTCTATGCCTTCCACCATCTGTAAAATAAAAGGAGGTCAGGAAAAATTCAACCCAAAAAAATGTGACAACCGCAGAGAGAAGTATTAGCATGCCATTATTATCAGCAACATATGGTCAACTGGCAGGTCTCCTCGAGAAAATTTCCTTGGGGATTGCGGTATACTAGGTGGAGTTCTTAGACTGTCAAACCTTGAGTAGGCATTACCCTAAAAATGGTAACGGAGTTACGCTGGGAAGGGCCTAGCATTAACCGCAAATACAAGTGAATTCTTAACTAAATAATTTTCAAATTTAAAAAGAGCATGAAAGACTTTACATATCTACCCCCGTTGGCACCCGATCCTCCCACAACAATGCAAGCACTAGCTTTAGCACATATAGTGCCAGCATGCTCAAGATGATGGTGGTCATAGATGAATTCCTCTCAATGTGTTCTACAGGACCTTGTTTGCCCTAATATGACAAGGGAAAAACTGTTATCCAGACACTCAGTTAATAACTAAGAAAACAAATTAAACCAGAAATAAGAATTGTACTTTGCATGGACCCTCGAGGATCTTGACGATGTCTTTCACTGATACATTATTCTTGTTCTTATCTTGCCCATTAGACGACTTCTTAATCTTCCATTTGATTTCTCCCAATTTAACAATAGCAACCCTAGGCCTACCAGGAACTCCCTTGAGAACCTAAAAAATGGTGTGATATTGCTTTTTATAGTATTGTCGAAAGGGGGGGGGGGGGTTTGGTGGGGAGGGGAGGTTGTGGTTGGTTATACATTAGCATAAGTGGTATAACCAACCTGAAAAACTTCACTTTCCACACGTATAATCACACCAAAGCTATTGTTACTACCAATGTTTTAACACATAAGGCAGTGAATGATAAATTAAATAATGATCATCTAACTCTTGGATGGAAAAATAAATCATACTCCAGTAGCACAAGATCACGAAGCTCATAGCCCTCAATACTGGTTGTGCTGTTTTATAGTATTGTCGAAGGGGGGGGGGGTTGGGGGTGTTGTGGTTGGTTATACATTAGCATAAGTGGTATAACCAACCTGAAAAACTTCACTTTCCACACGTATAATCACACCAAAGCTATTGTTACTGCACCAATGTTTTAACAAACACATAAGGCAGTGAATGATAAATTAAATAATGATCATCTAACTCTTGGATGGAAAAATAAATCATACTCCAGTAGCACAAGATCACGAAGCTCATAGCCCTCAATACTGGTTGTGCTGTTAACCTCAGAGCTCAGAACAACATCATCAGCAAATACATCAATCTGAAGAAAACAGATAATGCTATTATTTATCTAATACTTCGTCATTCAAATGCATATCTAAGAGTAATGAAGCCCCCACATCCCACCCAAAATAAAGTCGTATAAAATTAAAATGCAAGGAACAACATATTGGCTCACATGTTCCTTTGTCGTATCATATAAAATGGTAAGAACGTGATGTTCAGTGTGAATAACCATTCCAGTGGCACCTTGCTGTGTCCCAGAGATAACTTTCACATGATTTCCATGCTCAAAGTACTTGGTGAGCTCCTTTTGATTGAGTGCAAGTGTTTTCTACGAAAAACCAACTAATCAAAGCCCAATTGATTTCGAGTAACCAAAGTTTTATTAGCACACGTTGTAAAACTAATTTATTTTTTTTCTTCAAAAAAAGGATTATGAGAACTAACTCAAAAGGTTCAACCCCAAAAAAAAAAAAAACTTGAACTTCAATAGATTCTTACAGGAAGGCCTTTCATTTCTGGCCTTATATGAACGTTCTCTTCATCAACCTTCTCAACCCTTCCCTTCAAATTTATTAGATCTCCTTTGACGACAATAACTGCATCACCCTTCATACAATGCCCTATAATTTGTTTTTGCAAATAATCCAGCTAAATCATTTTCCCCATCCTCCCCACATGTACGAAACTTCTCAAGTTCATCCAAAGTTGGTATTATTTTCTGAGAGCTAACTGATTTCATCAGTACCATTTTGTATAGAAAACCATCTTTGAACAACATACCGCCAATGTTGTCAAAGTAATCAGTAGTTGTTGAATCTCGTTTACGCTCTACACGAATATGCAACTCTCTGGAGGTAAAGCAGAAAACAAGGACCCGGCACAATTAACAAATTATTCAACAATACATTCTAGTATAAGTAAAAGACATTCAAAATTACCTAGCTTCATCAACATTCATAGAACACGGAGAAGGGACGAATGGCTTCTTTTTTGCAACTTCTCCACCTTCCTATGCCACAAATGAGGTTTGCTTATAATTAACAGCTTCTATCAACAAATAATGCAAACAAAATCCACAAATAATATAAATTGAAAAGCAACCCTAAAAGTATACTTTCCTAAAATCATTATGAGACCTTCCATTTCTTCCAAATTGATAGATGACAAAAAAAAATAGCTTAACAAGGCGTAGTTAGCGTAAAATACACACGGATATATAGCTTCGATTTTCTTCTCAAATAAGAAACAATAGGGGCGAGTTTGTTGATACGGTGCGTCCAATGTGAGGCGCAACTCCATCCAAACGAAAACCCTCCCGTTTTTCCATCAAAAAGTAGCAAAAATTTGAGCTGCTTAAAAATGAATTGGGAAAATTTATCAATCTAACTTCGCCTTTTTTTTTCGCTTTCGATTGGTAAACATCCCCAATTCATCAGGCAACTCGTCGCTCGATATCGATTTTTTGATCGCCAAGTCTCGGCCCTGATTTTCTCTTCTCTCTTTTTTTTTTTTTTTGTACGATCAGAAACCCTAATTTTGTTCGTCGACACTGAAAATATTTGATGTGTTTTAATATAAAACGCGCCCAAATAAAAACAGACCCGAAAGGCGGGGTCCGGCCCACTTGGGGTAAGTTCGTAAATGTTAGACCCGGACTCTCAATTTCCGGAACTATCTAACAACGTTGACCAAACCTTTCTCTTTTCCAAGAAAATGTTGCACACAAAAGTAAAAGTTAGATTCGATGGAATGAGATAAAAGTAAATAATAATAATAATAATAATAATAATAATAGAATTGTAAGATTAATGCAAATTAGTCGGTTACCTACCCATATCGATTACTATGTACATAAATTAAATATTTATTTTTATAACTGAATATGTTTATATAATTTAGTAGAATCTATTGAATCAATTATTATATTTACGGTCCGAATTTTCACTCTTAAAAATATTTAGTCTCACAATATAAGGAGAAAATTCCTCATATATATACTTTCTTAAGTGAAAGATGTCTATATAAATGTGTCAGGACCTATCAAGATTAATTATTATATTTACGGTCCAAATATTCACTCTCATATTTAAAAGATGTCTACTCTCACAATATAGGAAAAAAACTCATTATACATACAGGTAAAAATATATACTAAGGTGGATGGAAAAATATACGGAAAAATATACTAACCACTCGAACTGTATATAAATAAAATAAAAATAAAAACTTTAAAAAATAAAATAAAAATAGCATAGGACTATATTTAATTTGGTGAATGCAGCCTCAATCCCACGCAAATTTTTCTCCCCCCCTTTAAATAAAATAGATCATTAAAATCATATTGTGAGGTATGAAAAATATATTTAATTGATTATCTACACACAAATGAGAATTAATGGTACTGATATGCGCACACTGATCCGGACATTTCGTGGAAAAATAAAAAGTAAAAAAGGCCCTAGAAGGAAACCAAGTCTCTTGTAACCAAATCTAATATCAAAAAAAGGAAACAAATCAAATCAATCAAATAGAAGGAAATCAAAACCAAAATAAAAAACAGAGAATATAAACAAAAGCAGAGTTCTAGCAACTAAAGTAAAAAAAAAAAAAATTGAGTTCTTATACATATTGAAAATAGTAGAAATTGAACATTTTGGATTTGTTTTATTTTAATTTTAATTTTAATTTCTTTTTCAGAGGTATTAGATGCTCTTATTGAATAATTGACATTGTGACATTGGTAATTCTTTAAGAATATATATGAAATTCTTAGGGTTATGAGTCTCATGAGAATTGCAAAGGTTTTTTTTTTCTTTTAAATTTTCTTTTATTATGATTTGCAATAAAAAAAAAATCACACGTATTCAAACTATAAACACTAGTAGCACACGTATATGAAATTTAAGGAAAAACAAAGTTAGGGTAAGGGTTACTTATTTATTCATACTCGGACAATGGGCCATGGGCCGTTAAGAATACATTTTGTATAATTTTAAAAATTCGACCTGAGTAGCGTTGGGTGTCCGACCCAACAAGGTACAGTTGATATCATTAATTTTAATCATATATTGACACCAATTTTAGAATGTATATATGGATTCTCCCAATAAATCTAATTAGATTTTCTTTGTATTTTTCGAGTTTGTACAATCCAATTCTAATAATGACACCAAAAAAACTATATTTTCTCTTTATTACTCTCTACCCAAATTGCTCATATAAAACCATCATAATCTCCACTCTAAAACACAAGCCATAATTTGAGATTTTTTTTAAAAGAAAAGAAAAAAAACACAAACCAAAAAAAGAAAAAAAAGTCGATATGGTGAGCATCTCTACCAATATCCCTTATTTTTTCGATGCGCTCTCAGAAAATTTACCCGGAGATATAATTTTGACATTTTTATTAGACTTCCGTCAAGTCTTTGTGTCGATTTAAGTGCGTGTCCAAGTCAATGTATTCAATGCTTCATAGTTCGAACTTTATCAAGAAGCATATCAACCGAGCAACGCAGAAGGATCTGAGCATGATCTTGAGGACAGAATTCAGGCTTTACGCGGCGGCGGAGGAAGAAGACGAAAAACGGAACAAAGTTAGGAACTTCAAGTACCCTTTGCTCCGTCTCTTGAGAAAATTGAGATTTTAGGTTCTTGCAATGGACTTCTCTGCATCTCCGACCAGCAACGCATGAGGACATCTTCATCTACAACCCATCCACTGGAGTGCACAGAAAGCTTCCTGTTCCGGAGTTTGATCCCACCATTGAATCAACTTGTTTAACCTCATAGGTTTGGATTCCATCAAATGATTACAAGTTACTCAGATCAGTTTACCTTTATGACAAGCCTTTTCAAAACATGGACTCATACAATGTGAAGCTAGAATCTACTCTTTTAGTACCAACAACTGGAGAAAAATTGGAAAATTCCATTCCATATCAGCTCTCGAGCTGCAATTATGTTTCATAACAATTTTGTCTGGAAAGCATCCAAAGGGTTCGTGAGGGGGATGTTAGTCCCGGTGGTTGCTTTCGACCTGGACAAAGAAGAGTTTTGGGAGGTTCCACGTCCGAGATTGCGAATCCTGAAGAAGGACAGATCGAAGTTGGTGTGTTCGAAGGGCGTTTTTCGATCTACCACATGTGGAAGAGCGATCGCGTTGAGATTTGGACATGGAAGAGTTCGGGTGAAGCATTCATGGAGGAAATTGTTTGTGATCAGACCTAAATTGGCCATGGACGAGGGTTTCGTGTACCTGAAGCCTCTGTTAATGATGAGGAATGGCAAAATCTTGATAGAGATGTGTGAGGGCATCTGATTTGTACGATCCTGGAACCAAAACTGCCATAAATTTCAAGATTCAAGGGGCTCCAATATGGTTCCAGGTGACAAGTTTTGTTGCAGCTTGGTTCTCCATTTACGACAAGAGCTGAGAATGAGAGTGGGTGATCATCACAGGAGGAGCTTGGTTAAAAAAAAAAATTGTCGACAAAAGAGGATAATATCATCATGTATTCATATTTTATTTTATGATAAAATCTCCAAAGTGAAAGAATTTATCCAAATTTATAAGTGTGCACAGAAATGTAGAAATCCTAGATATTCACCAATTAACAAATGACAGGATATTAAACATTTAAGAGTCCATAGATTTTCACAATTTCAATTGTTAAAAAATCGTAAATTCATTTTTGGATAATCATGAATATATCCGTTTTTATGTGTGTTTGTGATGGAAGTTTAAGTCTCACTGTGCGTTATTACTAACATAAGTGGAGATATTTATCTGCGGTTGTTGTATGAGTAGATTTTTAGTATGTACGTGTAGTATTTGATCTCGACAAGTTCCGATACATCTCATATTCAATCTTAATGTTTGGTCTCAACAACGTTTGACACATGTCGGATCCAATCTCCAAATTGTGAGAGTGTATGGTATGTATATATATATATAATATATATATATATATATATATTTCTCTGAGCATGTGGTGTCTGACCCCAATAAATTGCAACTCTCTCATAATCCCGACAGTGCTTAATCTCTTCATGTTTTGACACGTCTCCGATCTTAGCTCCGAGTTGTTGGAGTATATTTTCGATCCATGCATACAGTGTCTGACCCCCAATAGATTGGCGACACTCTCATGACCGCGATAATGTTTGATCTCGACATGCTCCAACATATTTATAATTCAATCTTAGTGTTTGATCTCGATGGCTCAAACATACTATGAACCGATCGTTGAGTTATGGAGTAGAATTTTGATTATTACATGTAGTGTCTAACCTTGATAGACTGTAACACACTCATGACTCTAATAACATTTGATTTCGATAGGTTCCGAGAACACTTATATGATCTTAATGTTTGATCTCAGTAGGATCTGACACACCTCTAAATTGATCTCTGATGTGTGGGCGTAAATCTTCGATCGCACATGTAATGTCTGACCCATAAAATTGCACCACCCTTGACCCTAATAGATTTGACACTTCACCGTACTGATCGCTTGATTGCTATCATTTAATTAAATTTTTTAAAATATGATAAGAATTGTAGTGTGAACCATTATTGAAAACAATTTTAAATTCTAAGTTAAAAATTTAGAATATAGACTTTTATAAAGTATTTGATTATTATTTTTGGGTTAAATACAAAAAATTCCCTGAACTTTTAACTATTTGGATGTATAGAAAAACTACATTTACTTTTTATTTAAAAACCTCCTAGATTAAACTTATGTTAAGGCCGTAAGGGCTAATTTATACATTCATCCAAAATAAAATTTTTCTTTCTTTTTTTGTTTGAAAAAAAAAAAAACTCCCATGGCTTCCTTTTCCTTCTCTCTCCCTCCCTCTATCGTTGTCTCTCTCATATTACACTCTTATCCCTTTGCCACCTCTACTAACATTGGAGGAGACCGTCGACAAGAAGACCACCTGTTGGAGATGTAGATATCAGGAGTTGCAACTCTCCTCTACTAGTGTGGTAAAGAAGATCCAGATCCTCCACGCTGTTGACTAGCATGGGGATTATATGCGGGCAGTGAAGGTTACTAAACTTATCAATTGCCGAGTTTTTTTTTTAAAAAAAACTTTGTTTAAGATTTGGAAATTTTGGGTGCTTATGGTACTTGGTTGTATGTTGATCTGGGTGGATTTTATGAGTTTTTTTAGAGGAATAAATTTAAAAATAACCTTCTAAATATGCTAAAAATTATTTTTAATCATATTTTTCATTTTAATTGTTAGTGACCATGTTAAATTACAATAAAACTCATTCATAGGTCTCACATCAAATGTTAGCAAGTTTCACACCAAAAGTTAATAGGTTTTACGTTGAGTGTTAGCATATTTACGTTAAATATTAGCATATTTCATATCAAATATTAGTATGTTTCACGTTAAATATTAGCACTGGTGTTTACAATTTTTTTTTAGTTATTTTAAAAATAAATCTCCATTGTCCATCTCAGTTGAGATGAATGATAGAGATCTCTTAAATATTTTTTTATTTAATGAGTTTTGATAATTTTAAATATTATTTTGAAATATTTTAATTTTTTTTACTATTAAATTTGGTCAGCGAAATTGAATGGATTTAACTAATAGTAAAGAAGGTCTCTGTCAATAACCCGAAATGTTATTTTCGCATATAGAAAAGCAAACCTCGAGGAGACTGTGTTATTTACTTAAAATTTATTACTAAATTACTTCAGCTCCAATTACATTTTATACAACGTTAGAAACATTCATATCTTTCATGAAATTTTAACATCATTTAACAATTAAAAAAAAAAACCATCGAATTTAAACCTTTTTTAATCATTTTATTGTGATTTGCCAAAAAAATATAATTCCAAATTTATGATATATATATATATAATATAATTTTATATTAAACAAACTTAATCTAGACGTTTATGTAAATTCATTTTGTTTTTATCTAAAAAAGGAAAAGTGTTTGTACTAGCAAAAATTCTGACACAAGCACGTGGTTTTACATTTACTTTCATGTCTCATGCAATATTCATGCAGCTGGTAATATTCAGATTTTTATGAATCTTCACTTTAAAATATCTTTAAAAATCATTAAAAAAAAAAACTTTATTTAAAGGATCAAAATGAATAAAACTTAAAGAAATACATGTTTTTATCTATTTATAATTTTTTTAAATTACAAAAGCAACTCTCGATTTTAAAATTTAGATGACAAAGAATAATGTTATTAATTATTAAAAATTTCGAAATTTGGTTAAAAGGCCCATGACTATAAGGGTACGGTATGAATCCACTCGAAAAAAATCCTTTAATGGATCTGACTTTATTGAATTGAGTTATTAGATTAACCTATAAAACTTGTAATGTAATAGTTATTTTTAGATAAATCTTTTAAAATTTGTTAATTCATTATAACCCGTTATGATGGTACTAATAAAATATTATTAATATTTTATTTATTAAATTTATAAAAAAAATTTATAAAGAGTAAAAATGCCTATTTCTTCCGTGATTTGCTCAATTACTGACGGAGTCAATTTTTGAATTTATTGACAAATACCTTCCCTCATGTTAGTTAACTTTTGTTTTTTTTTACAAACACCTCCTCTGGTCAACTATTATATTTGATCAAATTTTACTAAAAGCAGATAAGGTGTTTGTCAATAAATGATAAAGTTGACTCCGCTTGTAGATGGCAAAACCTCAAGGGAGGTCGATACAATTAGCTATTTTGTAAACTATACTTTGATTATAAACATACAAATATTATTAATAGTTTATATAATTAAATTTGAAATTTTTTTTTGTAAACTATACTTTGAAATAGGTATTGTGATAATGTAAATTAATTAAATCATGTTTGTTACCTTTGTTAACGTTTTGGCAAATTTCTAATACAACTTTTTGTAAAAATTGGTTTGAGAATTGTAATTTAAATTATGATATCATAACTTAGTAGATGCAACCTTTATATTTAAATATTAAAATTTGAAGTATAAACTACAATATAATCGCTAAGATATTAAATTTATTATAATTTAGCGAGATCTTTAATTGTTTGATTGATTATATGATAAAGAAATACGATAAAAACAGTTTAAACAAGTCGTTAAGTTACCTATTAAAATAGTAATAATTTTGGACTTTAATATTTAACTTATTAAGCTAAAGGATTGAGTTAGCATGACAAGAATTTTTTGACACGATTGTTTATCGATTTAATTCGAATCCTTTCCTCATCTAGCTCTTCCACCGGAGAAATTTCATTTAAACTCGAAGTTGAAAGGTCGCTTTTATAAAATAATTTCAAAGTTATAAATTCAAAAAAGAAAACACTTCTATTTATATATACCATAAACATCTCTATTTGTTTATAAAAAGTTATAGCGTCATTTTAATTTATCTTAATTTATGTATACTAAAAGCACCACCAAATAATTTTAAAGAGCAAATAACACTTAGATCTCTTAAGGTATACCATCTACAAGCAGAATCAATATTTGATTTATTGGTAAAGATCTCCCCTGCCGTTAGTCAAACTCTATAATTAAACAGTTGATAATGTTTGACCAAAAAAGATAAAAAATGCTCCCAAATTATCAAAATTTATTAAATAAAAAACTAAAAAAAAAAACTGCTAAAATCTCTATCGTCCATCTCTTATAAATTTTAATTTTATTTTTAAAATTTATATATTAATTATAGGTATTTTGATCTTCTTATCGGTTAAACATGATTAACTATTAAATTGGATGAAGTTTAACTAATGTCAGATGAAATATTTGTTAATAAATTTAAAAGTTGATTCCGCTTGTAGATAAGTAAATTGAAGGGATTTAGGTGTTATTTGCTTAATTTTAAATTTTAGTTAAAAAAACTCAAATTTCAGGAGACTTTTAAGAAGAATTTCAGATTATCTTCTGTTCTGACAGATACGTTGAGATCAGTACAAATATTAGCACATGATAAATGTATGAACCCTTTAAAAAAAACATAAAATAAAAAAAAATAAGTCACAGGTGGTTCGGATGGGTCAGCCCACAGGGAAGCAAAACTGACAGCAGTGCCCATTTTGGTAATTTCACGCGGTAGAATACACCTATAAATTATAATAGTAATTAATAGCTTAAGATCACACAACAATGTCTTTGGTGATGACGGCTGTGTATTGTATGTGTGTGTAACTCTCAGCTGAGAAAAATTAAAAAGAAAAAAAAAAAAAGAAACAAACGAAAACTCTGATCGCAATTTTTAGCTTTCCTTTTACGGTGAAAACAAAACCAAAAAAAGAAACAATAGCTAGGGTTTTTGGTTTCTGTTGCTGTTTTCCTCAGCTTCTTCGTCGTTTTCGGCGGTCACATGTTCTCTCCCCCACCGTGAGCGGCTGCGGCGGCGGGGACACACCTTCTTCTTCAATGTCTCCTGTTGATCCTCAACAACAACAATTCATCAGTTCACTACTCGCAACGTCCGGCTTCGGCTAAGCGCAAGCTGGACGATTATGCCCCTAGCGTAGACAGCGAGGACGAGGACGCGGCGGTAGCTGACCTCGTGCCGGTCAGAATGCGAAAGGACTCCGCATCGTCGGCGGCGGCTGCCGAGGCTGTCGAACAGCAGCAGCTTCTCCAGCAGCCGGAGGAGGAGGTGCGCGCGCATGGAGAGTCGGATGATTCTCAGCCGGAGTCGTCGTCGTCGAGGACGGTGGCGACGAGTCGGCCGAGAGTCCAGTTCTTCATCAGGATGATGTCGGAGGGGAAGACGATGGTCATCCAGGCGAACGCGAACGACACCGTGAAGTCCATCCACGAGAGGATCCAGGTGATGTCTGGAATTCCAGTGATTGAGCAGCGCCTGATTTACCGCGGGAAGCAGCTGCAGTGGGAGCAGTCTTTGGCGGAGTGCGCCATACAAAACGACGCCAGCCTGCAGCTCGTCGGCCGGATGCGCAGCACGGAGCATCCACATGCCTGGCAGGTGATAGACAACATGGTCGGCGTCATCTGCCGATTGTGCAGAGGCGAGCACGTGCGCTCTCCTGCGAAACTCATAAAAGATCTAATCAGTGAGTTTCTCTCGATGACACCCAAGGGCGAAAACTGTGGTGTCGGACATCTTCAGATATTTATGTCGTCTTCGGCTCCGGCTGCCTTGGTAATGCTTTACATGTCAGCAAAGGAAGGTAACAAAGAATGTGCTGACAGTTCAATTAGGCATTTTTTGAAAGTCAGTAGAACAGACAGCATAGTATGCAAGTCTTTACAATCACAATGTGCACCCATAGTGTTAGAGTTTTGTAACTTGCTTAGGAAGTTTACTCCTCCTGAGGACAATTTGTATTCGATGTGTCGAAGTTCATTCGCGTCGTTTTTGGAGAGTATTGCGCTTTCAGGGCGTGCAAGGGGTTTAAAATACGAGGAGGAGGTTAAAAGGCTGATTACTATGCAAGATATTGTTCCATTTGTTAAGGAGTTGGCTAAGAGGTTATCCACAGATTTGACTGCGAGCATGCAGTTAGCAATGACTGTGGGACCCTTGGAGAGTGATGTTCACGATCTTACTCTTTTTTTGCTTCCTTTGCGCAAGGCAATCTTGGATCAAGTGGGGTATAGGTGTCCAATGCCGGTACCTTTGGCCAAGAGTGGATATAATAACATTCCGGTGTTCATGGAAGAGATTGAGTTTCTTCATACTTTGCTTTTTGAGATGTTGATGTTAATGGATAAATGTCTTAGTAAGGCAGAGGAGCGCTTGAGAAATAGTAGGGACAGTGCTCTTAATTGTTCAGGATGGTCACAGTATCTTATTATTTTGAAGCTATTATATACTATAACTAAACTTTATCAGGGGGCTGAAGAACAATTTTGGAGGATCTTGAGGATTCGAAAGTTAGCTGTGTGCGTACTGATTATAAGATATGCAAAGCGAAGTGATGATAACCAGTGGCTTCTTGAGCATAAGGATGTGACTGATTTTCCATCCAGGAGGGTTTTAGTTATGATGATGTTCCCTGACGTAAGAGAAGATTACGAGGAGCTGCATGAGATGCTCATTGATAGGTCTCAATTATTGGCCGAATCATTTGAGTACATAGCACGTGCAGAACGTGAGTCACTGCATGGTGGTTTATTCATGGAATTCAAAAATGAGGAAGCAACTGGTC
>QUWJ01000628.1:0-12466 GCA_003430845.1 Xanthoceras sorbifolium
GTATATATCATTATCTTTTCCTTTACATCTTTTTACATCTTATATATAATACACCCGTCGACCATGAAATTTGAGAAACGAAATATAAAATTATCCCTAAATTGTTGATAATATTTTTAAACATGGCCTGACTGATAATCCACGTGAATAATATGAAATAATTTCAATTTAATTAATTATCTACTAGAATTGAATGAGACGCATGTATTCAGCCTGACATATTCCAGTTCGAGTCATCATCTCATAGTAGATTCCGACGCTCTGAACGTTATCACTTATCTTTGTCCAGGAGAAGTCCCCTAATTCTAAGTGGGTCGTGTTGTCGCTGATAATTTGTCTCTTTATAATAGAGCTGTAGTTTCATTTGCTTTCGTGTCTAGATGTGCCAACTCTGTGGCTCACTCTCTGATTAGGAATAACTTTTCTATTGATAATATTTCTATTTGGTTGGAGGATGCGCCTCTTTGGCTGGATCAGAATCTTCTGTTTGATCTCTAATTCTAATTTGTTTGGTTTCGGCCTTCTCTTTTTTTAAAAAAAAATTAATTACCTACTAGAATTGAATGAAGTGCACTTATTCAGCCTGACAATATTCAGTTCGAGTTGTCACCACCGCAGATAATATTTCAAAAAAAAAAAAATTGAATGAATAGTGAGCACATATCTAATTATAAATATTATACTAAAGAAATTTCAATTCCATTTAGAATTCAATTACAATGCTTACGTAGTCATTCCTTATTAGTATTTTCCCTTCAATTACAATTTCATAAAAACCTTCTCTCACATAAAATCACAAAGGGAAATTCTCTCTCTCTCACTTCCTGCAGGAGGCTTGTTAGGATTGTGAAGCTTGAATCCTGAGTTGATTCAAAGCAGACCCTAGGAGCAGGTATAGGCAGGCCTAAATAGAGTAGCCCATGAGAGGAGCTAAACAACAGGCCTAGGAGAGGCCCAGACAAGCAGGCCCAAGAGAGGCCTATGAGAGGCATAGGAGCAGGCCCAAGATTTGGCCAGGTGAACAGTACTGTATAAATGAATAGTATACTATGAATAATACCATATACATGAATAGTGTACAGTGATAGTACCGAAATGTGGGCATCGACAGGTGAACAGTAAATGGCAGTGCCTAACTGGTGGGCCCACATGTGAACAGCTGGTGAATAGTACCAATGAACAGTACTATATACACGTGAACAATGTCATGAACAGTACCAGACATCTTCTATAAATAGCCCTTCATTTGTGATAATCAAGCAACTCATCTCCTCCAAGAGAGAGAGTCAGAGAGCTCAAGTTGAGCGGCTCAGTATCTGGGCAGGAGGAGGCCCAGGAGGATCCGAGTAGGAAGCCCAGGCAGATCCGGGCAGGAGGGCCCAGGTAGTATCCGAGTAGGAGGCCCAAGCAGTATCGTGGGGTGATGACCCCGATGAGGAGCCCAGGTGTGCAGGTTCCGGGCGATCCGAAAAGATTACCCTAATAAGGAGCCCAAGTATACGATTCCAGGAGATCCGCAGGTGTGCGGTTCCAGGAGGATCCTAGGTGATGACTTCGATGATAAGCCCAGGTGTGCGGGTTCCGGGAGATCCGGGGCGATGACACTGATGAGGAGCCTAGGTGTGCGGTTCCGGGAGATCCGAGGGATGACCCCGATGAAGAGCCCAGGTATGCAGTTCTGGGAGATCCGGGGCGATGACCCCGATGAGGAGCCCAGGTGCGGTTTGGGAGATCCGGGGCCATGATCTCGATAAGGAGCCCAGGTGTGCGATTTCGTGAGTGGAAACACTATGAGAGGAGCGGAGAGTATAAACACACCTTAGAAGAAAACTGTGTGAGAGTTTTTCGTATAAGTGTTGTTTGTGATAGGTGCTGGTGCGCTCCGTAGATGTTGGAATCAGTTGATTGCCGAACCACGTAACAAATTGTTGTCTCCTTTACTATTATGCTTGCTTCCATATGTGTGCCTTGTGCAGATTTGCGTGTTTGCATACAGTTTACCACTTCCGCTGCGCCGGGAATATGATCGGATTCCCAACAAGGCTGATTCTAGGTATGCTTTACTGCAAATTTTTAATTTAATTTATTTGTAATTTTTTTAGTCTATTATAATTTTTTTTATCGAATCTACTCAAAACCTGTTCTCTACTTCATCGATTTTTTTTTTTTTTACATAAGCCCATGCTTTAACATCATCATCAAATGACTTGTTAATATTTTCAAATTTATGTTAGAGAAGGAGTGATCAAGATGCAAGAATCTTCTTCATCGACCACTCGAGAAGATGGGAGGACTTGAATCCTGATATTCTTAATAAAATATTCGAAAATATACTATTCTCTCACTTGTCTAGCAAAGTCTCCTTGGTATGTTGTTCATGGCAATTATCTTGCTGGAACTTATATGCTGGAGAAGAAGAAAAGTGCTTGATTTGAGTTTCATTAATGGTGCTCTTTGAAACCATTGACTCAAAACTGAAAAAAGGGTACGATTACAAGGCTATAACGTTGATGAAACTTGTTAGAGAGCATAATGCAGAGAAATGATGGATATGAGTGTCAATCAAAACTTTTTCATTCCTAGAGATCTCAAAATTTCGAACAAGCATCTTCGTTTTACATTGCTGAAAGGTATGTTTTTTGAAACCCTTTAGATTCCTTTTTTTTATTATTTTATGTGAATTACTTGTGTATGATTTTGATTACTCTTTTTCTTTCTTCCTAATAACATTGGTGAATAGTTAGGTTATTCAAAACCTAGATTTCTTATTTATTTTGATATATGAATGACTAGTTTAATAACAACACAAAATAGTTGGGTTATTCGAAACCCTAGATTCTTATTTTTTTTTAAATGAATGACTTATTATGATTTTGATTACTTTTTTCTTTCTTACTGAAACCATCACAGATGGAAACCCTAGACTCTTATTTATTTTTATATGAATGACTTATTATAAATTTAACTATTCATTTTCTTTTTTTAATAACATTACAGAATAGTTGGTGTTAAAAGGCTGACGTTATTGAACTGTACCATGATAACGAGAAAAGGATTTGCAAAGGCAATGCGTGTCTGGAGAAAAGTTACTTTTATTTACCTTGAAAAAGTCCAGCAACAATACGTCACTCAATTTATAAAAGAGATGATCAAAACTTGCTCTACTTGATATGATATATGTATGCTTAAATGCTTATGATAATAAATGTTTGATGATACGAAGAATAGAAGTAGGATCTTTAATTTCACACGAATATAAATTGGATAGTTTTTTCTCCATTCCCCTTAGAACAAAAGCAATTTATGTGTACGATTTATCCATCAGTATTCGACAAAGAGAATCTAAATAGTTTTATCGTCGTAGGAAGTGGAAGGGAATTGGATAGGTCTGTTGAGAGATGTTGTTGAATTTCCATATATATATATATATATATATATATATGATGTAATTGATAGTTGATTGAAATTGTTTTAAACAGTTTGTGTTATTTGGTTCATATCTGTGTTGTGCTATGCATAATTTTAACTGAAGAGCTCTCCTTCTGACAAATTTTATTGTGGTTATTGTGTTTTTCCTTTTTCTTTTTTTGAAGTACAAATTCGGGATTTAAGAGTGGGAATATGACTTGAACCAACGATCTCAAAATGGTGGGGTGTGAGGGACTAACCATTGAACCAACTCCACTTGAAAATTGAGTCTCACAAATATATATTCTAGGTTTCGCGCGCATGTGTATATATATATATATATATATATATGAAAGAGAGAGAGAGAGAGAGAAGAGAGAGAGAGGAGAGAGAGAGAGAGAGTACATTAAATTTCTAGGCACAAACTAACGACTCAGCTTGGTTTACAATGTGAGACCTTAACTTTCTGTTATCAATATTTTTTAAAAGTACACCCACTAATAGATCAAGTGATTAGTACATTTCTCTTCTTCCTCAGTATGAAGGGTTCGAGTTATCCTATGCATATTTAGTCATTTATGAACATGTATGGGTATTTTTATCCTTATTGTGGAAGTAGATCTTCCGTTCTATTATGAGAGTAAATATCCGAACTGCGCATTAATAATTTATCTAAACATATTCCGACACATTTGTTATTAATATTATATCTTCAAAAAAATATATAGTCTCTAGAATCATTTTTGGACTTTGAAAAATACTGTAAAAACCCTTTTCCAGCTTTTATAAAATGTTGTTACGAAATATGCCGCAAAAGATTGTTGATCTATTACAGCATTTTACAAAACGCTGTAAAATACTACATTTACAGAGGAGGGAAAACGCCACTAAAGATGTTCAAGTCATTACGTGAAATTGAATTGCACAAGTTTAACCCATGCTTAAAATATCATTAAATAATAAATATACTGGTTAATAATCCTGCTCATTCAATGTAAAACAATTTCATAATTGGTAATCTTAACAGAAATTTTAAAGTTAACCCAGAACTAGAGATCTTGCAATAAAAAAATACAAAAATCAATTGAAAATCATAACCAAAGATTTTATCCGGAAAGAATAGCTTATATCTCAATATCACTGAACTCTAAATTTCAAAAACTTCAAACTTAAGAATATTAAATTTGAGGCAAGATGAGGATGGTTTAATAGTTTACCTCTCACACTTACACGGTTACACCCTTAAGAGATTGTGAGTTTGAGTCGTATCTCCTTCTCAGAATCTCAAAATAATTGTAATTATTAAAAAAAAAAAATACAATTTGAAAATTTATGGGCCTAAATACCTATGTCAAAAGAACAACAAAATTCTTCAATATCGTTCACCCTCTTCATAATCAAAATCTACCTATCAAATTTAAAGAAAATATATTTAAGTTTCGCTGAATCTTAAAGGATTATTTCAATTCTTAAAAGCCCAACAGTTTGGATATTATCACAAATTCTTAAATATATTTAAGTTTCGCTGAATCTGTTTCTTTAACTTTTGGGCTGGGTGGGTTTTCTATGTTAAAATGGGATTTGGACTGTTTTTCTTCTATACTATTGGGCTTAATTCATGAAATAAGTTTTTGGGCTTTAATTACAAAAATGAGGTCTTTGTTTGGATTTTAAATTTGGGCTTAAGGATTCTTGGGTTGGAGTATTAGAAGATAACATAATTTTCTCAAATAAAATCTCTTATATTAAAAATAATTATATCAAACTAGCAGGTTCAGAGAAGTTCAACCCGCACACATCTTGTTTAGTTAGTGAATTTAACATACATGTTGACCCGATAGTGACCCATATTAAATTAGTATCGTATTACCAAGCCGTGCCTATTATTGTCATCCCTACCTAATATAAACAATAAGAATTTATTACGAAAAACTGCTAGATACCATTTCAAGTTTGACTAAAATGAAAATAATAATAATTATAGTTTTCCATAATTAGTTAAAAAATCCTTACCAAAAAATCTTGTCGTTAAGGCTAAAAATGTTTTTACTTAATTTTGAAACAGATCAAATGTCAGGGTATTCTATTAAAATTCAATTACAATGTTTACGTAGTCATTCCTTATTAGTATTTTCCCTTCAATTAGAATTTCTATAAAACCTTCTCTCACATAAAATCACAAAGGAGGCTCTCTCTCTCTCTTCTTGTAGGAGGCTAATTCTAGGTTTGCATTATTGCAAATTTTAATTTAATTTATTTTAATTTTCTAGTCTATTATAAATTTTTTGTGTTATTGAATCTACTCAAAACCTATTCTCTACTTCATCAATTTTCTTTTTTCTTTTTTACATAAGCCCATGCTTTAACATCATCATCAAACTCGCAAATGACTTGTTAATATTTTCAAATTTATGTTAGAGAAGAGTGATCAAGATGTAAGAATCTTCTTTATCGACTAGCTCGAGAAAATGGGAGGATTTGAATCCTGATATACTTCAGAAAATATTAGAAAATATATCATTCTCTCACTTGTCTAGCAAAGTCTCCTTGGTATGTTATTCATGGCAATTATCTTGCGGCACACCATATGTTGGAGAAGAAGAAAAGTGTTTGATTTGAGTTTTATTAATGGTGCTCTTGAAACCATTGACTCAACAACTAAAAAAGAATATGATTATAAGAATTTAAAGTTGATGAACATGTTAGTGAGTATAATGCAGAGAAATGATGGATATGGGTTGTCTTTAAAACATTGGAAATTGTCAATTCAAAACTTTTTCATTCCTAGAGATCTCGAAATTTCGGACAAGCATCTTTTATATTGCCGAAATGAATATTTTTCAAAATCCTAGATTCTTTTTTTTTTTTTTTTTATGTGAATGACTTATTTATAATTTTGATTACTCTTTTCCTTTCTTCCTAATAACATCACTGAATAGTTGGGTTAAGCAATAAGTTAAAATTGGGTTGGGCCAGTTTCGCCTTATAACTGTAATTTTGGGTTAAATTTTGTAATAAGTTATTTTTAAAATGTTTACCGAACGACTTTTGATTATAACTTATTGAATAAGTGCTTTAAGATTATCTAGAAGCTAAACCAAACAAGTTTAATATCAATTAGTCTAGTAAAAAAATTTCAATTAGAATTTTAGTGACCAAATATAGACAACTAGAATTTATTATGTAAAACATCTAAATACCATTTCATGTTGACTAAAACGAAATAATAATAATAATAATAATTTCCCTGAATTAGTTGAAAAAATCCTTCCAAAAATATCTGCCATTATATAATTTTCTTTTTATACTTAATTTTGGAACACTAGAAGAGCTTTTCCACCACACAAAAATCAGAAATACTCCTCTTTCTCTCTCGCTGTGTCTGAGGCCGACTGACTTCTGGTATGCATGCTACTGCAAGTTTTATTTCTTTATTTTAGATTAGTATTTTTATTTTATTTTATTCCTTTTCTCATTTTTAATTCATGACTACTTTGTCTGTAATTGAAATTTTCTATTATAGAAAATCAGAAATACTTCTCTTTGTCTTTCTGTGTCTGAAGCCAACTGATCTCAGGTTTGTATATTACTGCAAGTTTTTATTTGAGGGGAAAATTGCACAAGCAGCACCTAAGTTTAGTCAATATTGCAGCCACTGAAAATTTTTGCCAAAAATGCACAAACCTCCTTTGATTTCCGTCGGTCAAATGCTCACTAACAGTTGACTGATCTTAAAAAACAAATTACTCAGAATACCCCTAATTTAATTATCTTTAAAATTTCAGTACATAATTATTATTTTTTTTATGAACAAGCTAAAGTGGTGTTGGGTGGGGTGGGTTGGTGGAGGTTTGATTTGTAGATCTCTATGACTCTTATGGAGATCTGCAGATCTCTTGTAAAATAAAATTAAAGGAAAAAAATCAATAGAAATATGTGGAGGCGATAGATCTCTTCTAATGAAGGAGATCGCCACATAGATTGACAATCTTCTCCCAATTTTTTTTTTTAAAGTGTTCTTTTATATTTTATGGCCATTTTTTTTGCAATCTCATGCCTAATCTTTTTTTTTTTTGGTTCGAAAAGAAATTGATGGTGGTGAAGGTGTTGAATATTTTGAAGGTTGAACAACAAATCTGATAATAGTGTTTTCTTTTGATTTAAAGGTTGAGAAATTGGTGGTAATGACAATGTTTGTTTCTTCGGTTTTTTGTACAAGTAATTTTTAAAATTTTAGGGTATCATTATAATTTATATTAGGGTCTATTTAGAGTTATAAAAATATTGAGGGTTGTTCCATGATTTATTATAATTTTAATTGTTTAGGGTTGTGTTAAAAAGGCATTACCCCGCACATCTACTTGTAGTAAAGTCGTTAGTGCACTTCCCTCCGACCTCAGTGGTAAGGGGTTCAATTCCCACCATACACATACCAGCATGTGTAGATAGTTTTCTCCCCTTATTGTTGAAGTAGATGTCTCCCATTATTGTTGAAGTAGATGTCTCCCATTATGGGAGTCGATATCCGGGCCGCACGTTTAGTGATTAATCTCAGCAGGTCCCGACAGTTATTAATGTTGTACTCGTACCCTTTTTTTTTTTAAAAAAAAAGAAAGGCATTACCCTTGAACTTTTAAGTCAACAATTAGTCAAACCATTAGTTAACAGTTAGTCAACGAAAATTAGGGGAGGTTTGTGTTTTTTTATCAAAAAATTCAAGGTGTTTTTGCAATTTTCCTTTATTTGAGATTAGTTTATATTTATTTTATTATTATTCTCTCATATTTTAATTCATGACTACTTTGTCTACAATAGAGCTTTTCTATCATAGAAAATAAAAAAATAAAAAATACTCCTCTCTCTTTTTGTGGGTTGAGACCAATTGATTCACGATATGCATGTTGCAAGTTTTTATTTCTCTTATTTGAGATTAATTTTTGTTTATTTAATTCTTCTCTCATCTTTTAATTCAGGACTATTTTGCGTACAATAAAGCTTTCTTTTCATAAAAAATCAAAAATACTTATCTCTCTTTTTGTGGTTGAGACCGATTGATTCAGGTATGCATGTTGCTATGAGTTTATATATCTTTTATTTGAGATTAATTTCCATTTATTTTATTCGTTTCTCATCTTTTAATTGATGACTACTTGCCTTGTCATAGCTTCACTAGTTCATTAATCGAATCAATTGATTTTCGCTTTGAAATAATTAAAAGAAAAAACTGCACTAATTTCACTTCTTGCCAAGTTGATGCTTTAACATCATCGAACTTGAATATAATATTTTTTTATCTTCTGAAAGATTTGTTATAAAATACATTGATAAAAGAAAATGTTTTTGTTTTTCATTATTAAACACTCTTGGTATCTTTTTTAGATAAATATATCATCTATTTATACTTTTCAAGCCTTTAGTTGATAATGATAGCATAATAATAAATTACTGGAGTCTATATATTTCTTTTGAATTTTTAAAATTTAGGGCAAACCACACATAAGTATCTAATCATTTGGTGTATGTGCTCGTAAACCAAGTTTTTACACATTTTGAGCATTAAAATACCCTTAACATAACGGTCAACTATTAGACTTAATCGTTGACCGATCAAACATAATAAAATATCTAAAATTTTAGGGGGATTATCATTTTGATCCCTAAATTTTAGAGAATTATCAGTTTTTAAATGAGTTATGGTTAATGGTACACTTGGTCCTTAACTTTTAGAAAATGTATCAATTTGGTTCTTCTGTTAGTCAACCGTTAGTCAAACTTAACGGTTTCAGGGGTATTTTCGTCTTTAAACATATCAATAACTTAACAGTAATTTTTTTAGTAAAATGACATACCTATCCCTAGTTAAAAATTTAAAATAAATTAAATTAAAAAAATTAAAAATTTTAAAATAATCTTCTATAGATCTCCACCGTCCATCAATCTTGATGGACGGTAAAGATTATATTGAATTTTTTTAAAAAAAAAAAATTGAAAATAATTTTTAAAAAAAAAATTGAAATTGAAAATGGTGGAAATCCAATCCAAAAAAAAAATAAAACTTTGAAGAAGATGAACGAACCTAGAAAACTGGGTTCGTTGATCTTCAACGAACCCAGACTGGTTTCATTGAAGGATCTTCAACGAACCCAGATCTGGGTTCGTTGAGGTTCGATGAACCCAGAAAACTAGGTTCGTTGAGGATCAACGAACCCAGTTTTCTGGGTTTATTCATTTTCTTCAGAGTTTATTTATTTATTTTTTTTGGTTGGTGGAGATCCAGATTGGATCTCCACCATCGTCCATCCAAATGGATGGACGGTGGAGATCCAATTTGGATCTCTACCATTTTCAATTTCAATTTTTTTAAAAACAAAAATTTTAAAAAAGTTAATTTTCACTTTAATTTTTTTTTTTAAATTTCAATATAATTTTCACCGTTCATCAAATTGATGGACGGTGGAGATCTATTAAAAAATATATTTTAAATATTATTTTTAAATATTAAAATGAAATGACCATACAACCTTTCTATCTATTAATAATCATTTTAAAATTTTGGGGTTAAACTTATCATTTAACTCATTTGAATAGTATTAAGGGCAAAACTGTCTTTATACCAATTCTGTCAAGTTTGACTGACAGAAATCTAATCAGAGGGACCAAAGTGATACATTTTCTAAAATTTAAGGACCAAGTGTACCATTAACTATAACTCATTTAAAAAACTGATAATTCTCCAAAATTTAGGGACGAAAATGATAATCTCCCAAAATTTTAATTAAAAAATAAAAAACACAAAATTAAAAAAAGTCAAACTAAATCACATTTTCTTTCCTTTTTCTTTTTACTTATCTACTGCTCCCTCCTCCATCAATTTCTTTTTTTGTTTAGATTTAATTTTTTAATTTTTAATTAAAAAATATATTAATTTATTTTTAATTAAAAATTAGGGTAATTTAAAAATTATATATATAAATCAATCAACCGTTAAATCTAATGGTTAGCTGTTAAATCTAATGGTTGGCCATTAAATCAAGGTATTTTATTTCTCAAAAATAAATGTTTGGTTTATGAGTGCATACACTAAATATTAGGGTATTTTAATGCAATTTATCCTAAAATTTAATAATTAAGGTTAGTAGCAGAATTTGTAATGTATAAAGGGTGGTTGATAGGTGATAGCTATTAGATTTTAATCTTATAATTCAAATAAATGAAGTACATTATGATTTTTACAAAAGAGTGAGATTGTTTCACATATGCACCAAGAATTTTCTGCATAAAAGAAACCATATTCCTGGTTGCAGTAATTCTAATACATAGTTTAAGCAATGAGTATGGGTTGAAATAGTATTTATTAAGCACACGGTTTGATATAGTAACCCAATTTTGTTTAAAAATAAAAGGGTGAATTACAACGAAATATCCTAACGTTTGACCATATTACAATGAAATTATGAGTTTAGCCTTAATTATATATTAGTACCCTTGACTAACCGGTTAATTGTTAGAGTTGACGGACAACCAATAGTCAAAGGGTAATATAATCATTTTCACCTTAATTATTTTTTAAAAATAAAAAAAAATTGTAAAAAAAATTAAATAAATCTCCATTATCCATCAATCTTGATGAACCATTGAGATAATTTTCTTTAAAAAATTATTTTTTATTTAATTTCTTTTTTAATCAGAAGTAATTATGTCATTTTACAAATAAATTATGATCAAATATTTATATTTGACTAAGGAAATGATGGTAATTGTCAACTTTAATTACTTTGTCAACTTTATTCCAAGCAGACAACTCTTACCTCTTGTTGAGTTAATTGTCCACCAAGCTCGAGAAAAAACCACCAAACTTTTATGTGAGAAACAGCCTAAACCAAGTACCCTATGTACTTTTTTAATGGTTAATTTTAAAATCAGTCAATAATTTATGTGAAAGGTTATAAAATTTTCCAATTTGTATTATATTCAATCCAATTTGAAACTTGCACTTCACTACCGGGTTGAAATGGTGAACTTTCCGGTTAGATAATAAGTTAAAATTGGGTTGGATCAGTTTCGCATCTTAACTGTAATTTTGGGCTAAATTCTCTAATAAGCCATTTTTAAAATATTTACCGAACGGCTTTTGGATCATAACTTATTGAATAAGTGCTTTAAAAATATCTAGAAGCTAAACCAAACGAGCTCACTATCAATTAAGGTCTGTTTAACAGGACTTTTAGAAACCTGCTTTAGATGTTCCTATAGAAGAGTTTTTAAGTTTAAAATCTCTTTCAGACAAAACCAAAATATATGGTTTTTTCAGGAAGAGCTTCCAAGCAGCCAAAAGCCCAAAGTAAAAGCCCCGCAAAACAGGGCCTTAGTCTAGTAAACAATTTTCAATTAGAATTTTTGTGACCAAATATAGACAATTAGAATTTATTATGGAAAACATCTAAATACCATTTCAGGTTGACTAAAACGAAATAATAATAATAATTATATTTTCCCCGAATTAGTTAAAAAAATCCTTCCAAATATTCGTGCTATTATATAATTTTCTTTTTATACTAAATTTTGAAACATTAGAAGGGCTTTTCTATCACACAAAAATCAGAAAAAAAAATCCTCTTTCTCTCTCCCTGTGTCTGAGGGCGACTGACTTCGGGTATGCATGCTACTACAAGTTTTTATTTCTTTTATTTTAGATTAGTATTTTTATTTTATTTTATTCTTTTTCTCATTTTTAATTCATGACCACTTTGTCTGTAATTGAAATTTTCTATTATAGAAAATCAGAAATACTTCTCTCTATCTTTCTGTGTCTAAAGCCAACTGATCTCAGGTTTGTATATTGCCGCAAGTTTTTATTTGCGGGAAAAATTGCACAAGCATCACCTAAGTTTAGTCAATATTGCACCCACCGAAAATTTTTGCCAAAATGCACAAACCTCCTTTGATTTCCATCGGTCAAATGCTCACTAACAGTTGACTAATCTTAAAATATAAATTATCCAGAATACCCGTAATTTAATTATCTTTAAAATTTTAGTACACAATTAATTAGTTTTTT
>QUWJ01001470.1:0-28799 GCA_003430845.1 Xanthoceras sorbifolium
AACGAAGTGTCCATACATCCGAGCTTCCCAGACCACAAAGTTAATATCGGATCCCGCCTCCCACAAAATATTAGAACAAAGTTAATCAGCTTCTTGACGACACAACACGACACGACAGCTTCGCATGGTCACACGCTGACATGACCGGCATTAACCCAGAAGTCCTAGTAAATAGGTTGCAAGTTGACCCAGATTACCCGCCCGTGGAGCAAAAGTGAAGGAAGTTCGCGCCCGAGCGCAATAAAGTTATCAACGAGGAGATCCAAAAACTAATCGACATTGGCTTGGTAAGAGAGGTGAATTACCCATACTGGCTCACAAACGTGGTAGAAGTGAAGAAAAAGAATGGGAAGTGGCGAGTCTGCATCGACTTCACAGACCTCAACAAAGCCTGTTCGAAGGATTCCTTCCCTCTACCACACATCGACATGATGGTGGACGCCACAGCGGGACACGAACTATTGAGCTTCATGGATGCATTCTCCAACTACAACCAAATCCTCATGCATCCGGACGACCAGGAAAAAACTTCTTTTATCACGGAGCGCAGCATTTTTTGCTACAAAGTGATGCCTTTTGGCCTCAAAAATGCCGGGGCAACCTACCAAAGGTTAGTCAACAAGATGTTCGCTAATATGCTTGGACAGACTATGGAAGTCTACATCGACGACATGCTGGTAAAGTCATTAATAACGGATCAGTACCTTGACCACCTCCGACAGTCGTTCGATATCATTGACAAGTACGGGATGAAATTTAATCTAACCAAGTGTTCTTTTGGAGTCTCATCAGGAAAGTTCCTCAGATATTTGGTAACCAAGAGGGGCGTCGAAGCAAACCCAGATCAAATCCAATCCATCATGGATTTGAGATCCCCTAAAAGCATCAAAGACGTACAAAAACTTACTGACGACTCGCGGCCCTCAACCGTTTCATCTCAAAATCGTTCGAAAAATGCAAGCCTTTCTTCGACGCTCTAAGGAAGAGTAAATCATTTGATTGGAATCAAACAAGCGAAGATGCATTCCAAAACATTAAGCGATACTTAACAGACTCTCCCCTCCTATCCAAGCCTAAGGAAGGGGAAACACTTCTACTCTACCTCGATGTATCCGAGACAACCATTAGTGCGGTACTAGTGAGGGAAAAAGATGGCAAACAACTCCCCGTATACTACATCAGCAAGACCCTACTCGACGCAGAAACAAGGTACACTCAATTTGAGAAATTGGCCCTTGCACTAGTTACAGCCGCACAAAAATTGAGGTTATACTTCCAATGCCACACCATCAGCGTACTCACTGCCTTTTCCTTAAAGAACATCCTACATAAGCCCGAACTGTCCGGCCAACTAGTAAAGTGGGCCATGGAGCTAAGCGAGTATGACGTCAACTACCAACCTCGCACGATGATCAAATCACAAGTGTTAGCATACTTCATAGCATACTTCACACCTGGGATTCTACAACAAGCGGAGGAAGAGCTTTGCACCATGTCGTACGACACACCAAAAGAGGAATGGACTTTAGCAGTCGACATATCAAGTAATGCTAGGGGCAGCAGACTAGGGGTAGTACTTACCTCACCCGAGGGACACGTCATCTAGAGATCCATCCGATGCGGATTCAGAACCACTAACAACAAAGCCGAGTACGAGCCCTCATAGCTGGGCTCACCTTGGCAAAAGATTTATGCGTTGAACGGATTAAGGTACGTAGTGACTCCCAATTAATTGAGAGACAATTACAAGGATCCTACCAAGCTTGAGACTTGAAAATGTCGGCTTACTTAACCTTGGTAAAAGAACTACAAGCTTCGTTTGAGTCGTTCGACATCGAACAAATACCAAGATCAGAAAACACGTATGCCGACGCGCTCGCCAACCTTGGTTCCGCACTAGATACCACAGTTGAGCGGACCATCCCCATGATTTTTACCCAATGGCCAGCTGTGTGGAAGCCAACGAGGCTGGAAGTCGAACCAATTTCGAATGAACCAACTTGGATCACTCCGATCTACGACTACCTGATGAATGACACCCTCCTATCTGACAATGTAGAAGCACAAAGAGTCAAGATAAAAGCTGCTAGGTTCTCCATAATAGAAGGTCAACTTTACAAGCGGTCCTACTCCGGTCCCTACCTCAAATGCGTCGACCCAATCGAAGCTCAGCAGGTACTCAAGGACTTGCACGAAGGGCAATGTGGGAACTACTCAGCGGGGAGAATGTAACATCCATAATTTTAAATAATTAATTTTGAGTATATGTAAATACTATATTTATGATTTGAGGGGTGAAAAATGTAATTAAATGTATGAAGAGAAGGAAAAGTTGGCAGTGAGTACCGCGACCAAGGATCGTGATAAGCTGCTCGCGGTGAAAAAATGGTGATTTTACGCAGTGAGCACCGCAGCCAGTCACCGCGACCACAGATCACACTGAGCAGTTCGCGGTGAAAATGTTGAATTTAGGCAGTGAGCAATGCGACCAGGTACCGCGATGGTTGATCGCGATAAAAGCGGTGAAATCACTCCAGTGAGCAATGCGACCAGGTGGCGCGACCACAGGTCGCGATGACCGAATTTTTATAAAAAAAATAAGAGGCGGTGGAAGCTTCGCGAGAAGCAAAGCAGAAAAAGGAGAAAGAGAGGGAGACCGAGAGAAAAAGAAAGAGAAGAGAAGAGAAAGAAAAAGAGAAAGAAAAGAGAGAGAAGAAGAAGAAGAAGAAGAAGAAGAGAAGAAGAGAGAAGAAGAAAGAAGAAGAGAAGAAGAAGAAGAAGAATAGAAAAGGAAGAAGAAGAAGGAAAAGGAAAAGAGGAGGAAAAAGAGAAATGAAAAAAAAAGGAAAAAGAAACCTAGAAAAGATATAGTCGGAAAAACGGTATCCAGATTGGTGTACACTCTTTTCGAAACCCTTACAATTTTATTTTGTGTTTTGATTTGAATGTGAGAGTTTTGAGTATTTTGGTAAATATATTTATACGTTTCTTTATTTGAATATTTTGATTCAATCGTATTTCGATTATGATGAAATGAATTGTTATAAAATACCGTAGGAAACAAATCGTATAATTTTCAAGAAATCGAACACATGTTTTATTAATATTGTTTGAAAATTATATTGTTGAATTTAACTTTGATTTATGAATTACAGTTGTTTATTTCGAAATGAATACCATGCATTGATATGAGAATTCGAAAATGTTATATTGAAACGGCCCTAGGATACTTGGACATAGGAAACAGATATAGGAGGTTGGTATACCAGTTGGGTTATTTTAGCAGTACTGCCCGATATTGATATTGATGTTGATATTATGTACCTCCCTAAGGATTCGTCCTAGGGTAGGGAGACACGTACCTCCCCAAGGATTCGTCCTGGGGTAGGGAGACTCGTACCTCCCCAAGAATTCGTCCTGGGGTAGGGAGATACGTACCTTCCTAAGGATTCGTCCTGGGATAGGGAGATAGTACCTCTCTATGTTACCGAACACTCGGTCCTAGGGTAGGGAGTTATATGTATCACCCTTGGATGGAGCAGGCCTACCTGCCGTCCTAGATTGGGAGTTATGTTCGACAGACAGCCACTGAGGTCGAACGACCCATATTCCAGTCCTGAAATTATGTCGAGTATACCAAAGGACTAGATTGAAATGAGATTGAATGAACTATTTATGAATTGAATAAAATGATTGTAAAATAATTGAGAATTTGATTTAGTACGAATTATTAATTTGATTTAGTTGCTTTTATTAAATTGATTTCAATTGAATTGAATAATGACATGTTATACGATAGTTTTGTCATATTTTTGTTACGAAATTTATGTTATGATTTTGATAAATGAGTTTAGTGTACACCCACTAAGCTATATGCTTAGCGCGTTGGTTTTTATCACGCGTAGGTAACAGAGATACCGAGGAAGGAAAAGACTGAAGAGGTACTAGCTGCAGAGGAGAGTTTAGAGTCACATTTCTGTGGTAGTTGTATAGTTCTGTGTATTATATTCAGTACGCATGCATATACAGAAATATGTAATCGTGTTATTATTGATGTTTTGTAAATAATTGTTTTATGATTTCTGTTTTTCATTTTCATAGGATTGTAAATAGTGAATTATAAACTGTTTTATTTAAAACTGTTTGAAAGTCGCACTAAGCGGCAGAGTGCGCATTTGATTGAAAAAGAGATTTAAAGTGTGGTTTTTATTTTATTTGAGATTTTATTTGAAATAGGTTTGGAAAATCAGAAAAACAGAGGAAACTCTTCCGAAATTTTTAAACCTGAATTTTGATGGGCTCACTAGAAAGGATTTTAAATTATAAAGTATTTGGTTTTCAAATTGTAAACAGAATTAAGAAAAGTTCAAAGGCTTTCAAACTATAAAGTGAGTTAAGAAAAGTTTTGAAAACCCGAGTAGCGCTCCCTGGGTCGATCCAGTCGGGTTGGGTCAGGGGGTATTACAGAGAAGCCCAGCCAACAGAGCAATCACGGCTGGATACTACTGGCCTACAATGCGATCTAAGTCGCACGACCTCGTCAAGCGATGTGACCCATGTCAACGCTTCGCCCACATTTCGCATCAGCATTCGAAGCGACTTCACCCCATCTCAGCACCATGGCCCTTCATGAAGTGGGGGATGGACATAGTAGGAAAAATGCCAGTTGCTACCGGAGGTAAGGTCTTCATGCTAGCCGTGACAGACTACTTCACAAAATGGGTCGAAGCCGAGTCATATGTGAGAATCAAAGACTCCGAAGTAAAAAGCTTCATTTGGAAAATATCATATGCCGCTACGGAGTTCCAAAAGAGATAGTCACTGACAATGGCTCACAATTCATATCATATGACTTCGAAGATGTAACACCCCTAACCCGATCCGGCTGGATCGACCCAGGAAGTGTTACTGGGTTTTCAAAACTTTCTAACTTTTGTTTAGAAACTGCAAACTGTATAATTTATCATTTAAAAACCTTTTCAAGTGAACCCAGCAAAAATTATTTTAAAAAATTTCGGCAGAGTTTCCTCTATTTTTCGGGTTTCCCAAAAACCTGTTTTCAAATAAAATCCAATTCACACAAAATCCACAAACACTTCTAAATATCATTCAAATGCGCACTCTGCCGTTTAGTGCGACTTTCAAACAGTTTGTAAAATAAAACAATTTATAAATTGTGTAGTTACAGTCTTTTGAAATTGAAAACCGAAAAATAAAATAATTTAATTACAACATAATTACGGAACATACTTATATAACTCGATTACAAGTATTCTGTATATGCATGCATAACTAAGTACTTTAAACAGAAATATATATAATATATATATATATATATATCTACCCAAAAAGTGGTGACTGTGACTCTAAAGATCTACCTGCAACTCCCTCTTCTTCAACCCTTTTTGCTTTCCAATATCCTGGTTACCTACGCGCGATAAACATCAATGCGCTAAGCATATAGCTTAGTGGGTGTACACTAAATAAAATTCAATATCATATAAATCACTGGATTGTAAATTCAGATCATAAAGATGTATATATATATATATATATATATATATATATATATATATATATATAAACAATATAGCTTTATCAAAATTTCAGAAATTAAATATACATAGAAAACACATTATAATATAATTGAAATTACTACATATTAAATTCAGAAATTCAGATACATATAGAACGAAACCATAAAACTTAAATACAAAATGGTAGAAATACATTTATATTACATTCAAAATTTCTGGATTTCAGTTTCAATATCATTTCTTTCTTTTTCCATAACGTTTTCTAGCTATCAATTCTCAATTGGGCCCGTGATACATATAACAGGGTTGTTAGGAGGGATTACGGGTTATTCGGCATCGGAACCAACAGGAACTGCCCGCCGAATATACAGTCGGGTTTCCCATTTCAGCATCGGAACCAACGGGAACTGCCCGCTGAAATGGTATCCCTATACAGGTGTTATTTCCGACATCGGAACCAACTGGAACTACCCGTCGTAAACGGCTTCACTCAAGGATTGCCCACAACGGTGACTACTACTAATCCATAGAATGATATCACTACAGAAAGATCGGCGCAGTACTGCTAATATACCCAATTGACATGTCAATCTCCTATATCCATATATCCCTATACATATATCAGGGCCAAAATCAAAGTGCAGATATTACGAATATTTTATTTACTTTTTAAACATCTTTCAGATAATCAAAATTTTCTCAATCTATCCAAAATTTAATATTTATTAACAGTATAAAACAAAATATTCATAATATATCAAAGAAACAGAAAATCAACATCATTAAATTCGCTATAATCACAATTTTCGTATCTCAAAATCAGTTTCGAATATTATTCACCTTGGAAATAATAGAAACTATTTCACAATCAATTCCTTTAATTCGAAAAGCAACAAATATAAGTTTCCTGCAAATCAATAATTAGAAAACCAACAATATTCGTAAAACAATACTTCGAAATCAGGTTTTGGCAACATACACTTATATTCACAATTACATACATATTCTCAGAATATTGCACAAATCATTTCAACAATATACGCAAATGAAATACGAATATATATATATATAATCAATACGAGTATTTAAAATCCAGAAATATATTTCCAAAATTACTAAATCAAAACACATATCAAAAAGAGTTGCAGAAACAAGTGTACACCAACCTGGTTTCCGTTTTTCGCACAGTTTCTCTTCTGGATTTCCTTTTCCCTTTCTCTTTCTTTCTCTTCCACCTTTTCCTTCTCTTCTCTTCTTCTCTTCTTATTCTTCTTCCTTTTCTTCTTTTTTCTTCTTCTTCTTCTTTCTTTCTTCTTCTTTCTTTCTTTCTCGCTCTCTCCTCTCTCTTCTCTCTGTTCTGTGTGTTTTCTGGCTTCTGCGAGAAGCCATTTTTTTTTTATTATTTTTTAGCCATCGCGACCGTCGTCGCGACCTGTGGTCGCGCCACCAGGTCGCGGTACTCACTGGAGCGTTTGCACCGCCTTCATCCCGAGCACACCTCGCGGTACCTAGGTCGCGCTGGTGGTCGCGTTGCTCACTGCCAGAAATTGACATTTTCATCGCGAGCAGTTCATCGCGACCTGTGGTCGCGGTGACTGGTCGCGATGCTCACTGCCAAAAATCTCATTTTCAACTGCGAGCAAGCCATCGCGACCTGTGGTCGCGGTGACCAGGTCGCGATGCTCTCTGCTTCAGTTTTCCTTTTTCTTGCATCAGTTTTGGACCGTTCCATCTGGTCCACCTGGAACTCATAAAAATAAACATACTTTTAATTACATTTACTCAATTCACAAAATTTATTTTCACATATTCAAAATTAATTACTCAAAATTTGGGATGTTACAGAAGACTTTTGCGACATGTGGAATATCAAGCTATGCTATTCGAGCCCAAGATATCCTCAAGCCAACAGACAAGTAGAAACTGCCAACAAAACGATCATGTCACCCTCAAGAAGCGACTCGACCAATACAAAGGGAAATGGGTTGACGAGTTGCAAGGCGTGTTATGGTCCTACCATACGACAGTCAGAACGTCAACAGGGGAAATACCATTTTCCCTAACCTACGGCTCGGAGGCCGTAATAGCAACTGAGGTTGATTACCCTTCTTACCGAATACAACACGCAATCGAAGAGACAAACAACAAAGAATTACTGAACAAACTCAGCATATTTGACAAGCGTCACGACGAGGCCGCAATCAGATTGGCAATATATCAACAAAGAGTCGCCCGACATTATAACATGAATATTCGTTTTAAAACGTTCAATGTTGGAGAATGGGTCCTTCGTCGTGTCTTTCAAAACACAAAGGAAAAAGGAGCAGGTAAACTCGGTTCTACGTGGGAAGGGCCATACCAAATCACCAAAGCAGTTGGACATGGAGCCTACAAACTATGATGTACAGATGGCATGGAAATCGACAATAGTTGGAACGCATGCCATCTAAAGCAGTATCATTTCTAAAATCTGAACTTTATATTTTTCAATTTTATCATCCTACGACATGGAACTCATTTAGGCATCGGAGGGCCGTTGGTTTTACCAACGGCCAACCTTAACTATTATATACAGGTTAGCATTGCTGGACAATCCCGCACCTCTGATTCATCCCACACAACCTACTTTTGAGATATTATGTCGCACGATGAAATTAATAGAAGTTGAAGCATGCAACTTTAAAGTTCCACACTCCAACTGGGGCAAATCAATATCATAAAAGCAAGATCACTATCAACAATGACCACACGACCTGCATTCAAGGTTAAGAACCACGACCTGAATTCAAGGTCAGTATGAAACAAACAGTGGTCGCACGACCTGCATTCAAGGTCGTAGACCAGGACCTGCACTCAAGGTCAATATAACACAATTAGTGGTCGCACGACCCGCATTCAAGGTCAAGGACTACGACCTGCTTTCAAGGTCATTATGAAACAGACAGTAGTCACACGACCGGCATTCAAGATCGTGGACCATGACCTGCACTCAAGGTCAATATAACACAGATAATGGTCACATGACCTGCATTTAAGGACATGGACCACGATATACATTCAATTTCATAGGTCACGAATTAGAAGATCATCATAACGCGCGACATTCAATGAATCCACTTGTATATGCAAGATAAGTTATCTCTACTCTATCATACGACAACACACTATTTAAATCATTCATCCATTCTAATTAAAAATGAAATTATAGTTCCAAAAGCACACATGGGCCAAGTATTTAAAACACTTAGGAAAAATTCAAAAATTTTACAAACCCCTATGGGGCAACATCTTCATGCTCTCCTTCAACTTCAGCAGCTAATGGACCGCCGCTCGACTGAGCAGGCAAGGCTATAATGGCTATAGCCTCAGGGGCTGATTCGATACGACTTTCTTCATCAGCCTTTGTCTCGACGAACTGGCTCTTCTCTTTAGCCTCACCTTCATCATCCTCCTCCTCGTCATCTGGGCGGGTCAGCTCTTCGTGGTCGGCAATCCATTTGTCGACCTCCCACTCAGCCGCACAACCTTCCTTGTATTGACACATCAGATCAGCCCGCATCTTGACTACTGCGTTCAGCACATCATCCTCAACTCGGTTGTACATGGCGTCGTACTCCGATTCTTTGACCTTGAGCTGAGCTCCCAGTTGGTCGACCTTCCATTGCAAATGTCTAAGTTTGTCAACCTCGGACTTCAATCGTTCAAGCTCAAGAGTCGTCTCCGTCGCACGACGACTAGCCTCCACAGCAGTTCTCTTAGTCTCTACACTCGAAGCCTTCAATTTCTCCACTTCAACCCTGAGGCCTTGGTTGCTTGACTTAAGCTCTCTTGCCTTCCTCAAGGCCGAAACAAGCTCCTACTTGGCATATATATGAAATTGGAGAGTCTACAGAAAGGAAACTCGTCTTCAAGCCCCAATATTAAATATTAAAATATTACAGACGTACGACTTACTTGAAATTGATGGCTGAAGCCCCAATCAAACCTCTGCGATAAGCCCATCTCATTAAACCGGCTCTCGTCTTTAGGGAGCAACAGTCGCTCGACTTGGGGCCTAATAGACCCAAAGTCAGAGTAGGCAGAGGAATCTTGTGGGAACACAAGGTTGACCGGCGCCTCACTGCCCACGGTCGAATCATCCATTCTCCGCTTCCTTCCAACAGAGCCCATGTCGAGCGACTCTTTTCCTCTACTGGGCTAGGGAGGACGTAGTGGTGGAGTCGTCATCAGCTCGACAGGGTCACTCGACTTGACTTTTGTCTTTCCCTTCCTCTTCTCTTTAAGTCTCCTCATAGCTTCATCAGAGTCAGGAGCAGTAAAACCTCCAGCCATCAAGTCAACTGCAAAGCGTCGCTCGACGTAGGATATAGGTGTCAGAAACCTTGTACCGTACAATCGCTCGACACAATGCCTTACGCTGACAAACTTTACTAAATTTTTGAAAGCTGGGTAAGGTGTACCTAACTCGTTGATTATTGAGAACTTCCACAAGTGGCTCGGTCTCAGGTTCTCTTCAGCCAAGATCCTCTTCCAACTTCTCTCCTTCGCGTCATACAACAGAATCTTCGATGTACGCGACGCACACGTCAAACCAACTACAGCTTGAGGAGCTCCTGTGTTCACTGTAACACAAGAAGACAAAAAAGTTAGTACAGTACGACAAAAAGAATAATGTCGAACGATACGAAAAAATTAATGACCCACCAGCCTTAGACCAGGTCGTACGAACAACTGTATCCCCTACAGGCCACTTGACAAGAAGGCCCCTGGCGAAGAAATACCTATCCTTCCACGACCTGTCATTCGTGGTTAGCTCTATGATAAGGTGCTTTCTGTTGGCTCGAAGGTTCAAGTTGTAGCGACCTTTCTCGGTGTCGTGCTCCCTCATCGAGTACGTATAGAATAGGTCAGGCAACTCGAAAACTATGCCTTCCCTTATGTACAATAATTCTAGCCCCAACAGGATCCTCCAACTGTTGGGCATGAGTTGCCCTGGGGCAAGCTCAAAGTGGTTTAGTACCTTCCTCGGTAGTCCGACCACCGGTAATCTAAAACCAACCCTCTGAAACGGGAGTTCGTAGAAGCAAGTCCATCCAGGGATATCCCAATCTGGCCTCTCCCCATTGAAGGGTAGCCTCAGTGCGACGCCAGCAGGTATGCCATAGCTAACCTTATACGCATAAGATCTTCTTCCTTCAGCACGCTAGCTGGGTTAACCAGAAGTAAACCTAGCGGTCTAGTTGGTCCTATGGGACAAGGACCAGCCGCCTCCCCAGGTAGCTCGACAAGAAAGATCCCCTCAGGTATGTCCTCCGTAACACGTGACGTACCCTCATGTTTAGAGACAGTCACATGATCGTACGACAAAGACGCTAACGTTACCTCGCCACTGTTGGCCCTCGACTCACCCCACGAGTTGGACGACAGGATCATCATATCCTTGCCCCGACGTACTAGGAGTGTTCTCGTCTCCTCTACTTGACATCTCACCTACAAGTCGAGCGACAATAGGGAAGGTTAGTAGTCAAATCTAACTAAAGGTCCTACATGCCCTACATCGGTTCCTAGATTGTTGGCATAAAACCTAAAAAAGCCGTACGACACACACTCCCTAGACGTTGTCGTACGACTCATGCATCACAAACAGTTTCTACCAAACCCTAAGTTGCTATTTTCGATCAAACACCAACATTTTCAGAATTTCCTAAAGACCTACTCGAAGAACAAATGAGGAACCCAGAAAACCAATATTCAAACAAAAACCAGAAATTGAAGATAAAAAAGCAAAATCAAGAGAAACTTATCGGAATACTGAGAGAAGTGCACGAAACTCGCCGGAGCAGTCACGAAAACTAGAAAAGAGGTCTAAAACACAGGAAAAGGAATCGCCATCTATGGTTCTTGAGAGAGAGAGAGAAAAAAAATTGAAAATGGGAGAGAAAGAGAAAGGGTGGCAATAAAAAGCAAAAGCATGTGCTGACGTGTCATTTTCTTATTGGGCACGCACCCCCGTGACCATCATTGTAACGTCCCTAATTTTTTCGAATTATGAAACGTATATTCTTTTTCTAGTGCATTTGGAGAATAACGGGTCTAATTGACTATTGGTGAAGTTCATTTGGTAATTGGATAAGTGTGGAATAGTTTTGGAATAATTATTGAGATGGATTGAGGTAGGAGGTCTAGTTAGGCAGTGCCTGAAGGTGGTAGCCACAGAGGAGTGTCAGAGTCAATGGCAAGACCCGATAGTCGAGCTCCTGCACGAGTTTATGGTATTAGAGCTCAGGAAGACAAGGATGCACCTGACGTGATAGCTGGTATTATTTCTATTTTTGATACTACAGCTACTGCATTGATAGATCCAGGTTTCACTCATTCATATATGTGATGCTATGCTGAAACACCGAAATCTGGAAACTGAACCTACTGAATATGATGTGTTAGTCAGTAATCCGATAGGCCAAAGTGTAGTTGTGAATCGTGTGTATAGAAATTGTCCTATTCGGATACAGGAGTGTGAATTCCCAGGAGATTGCCTGAGATGTGGATCTCGTGACCATTTCATTCAATATTTACAAACAATCTACAAATGAAAAACAGAAATCATAAGATTATTTACAAAACACATATAAACTCTTCGAAATTTACAGATTGTATATGCATGCTTACAGAATATATATACAAAAAATATAACTACCCAACTGTAGTGACTCTGGGACTCTGTCAGCAACTCTCTCTTCAGTCTTTGGCCTCCTCAGTATCCCTGTGACCTACGCGCGATAAAAATGACGCGCTAAGCATATCGCTTAGTGGGTGTACACTAAACTCATTTATTAAAACTCATAAATAACTTTTCATAATAAACTCATAAATACCTTTTCATAATAAAAATATCACAATATACATATTTCAATTCCAAGCATTTACAGAAATAAAACAGGTGAAATTGATTCAAAGAAACAACTCATTTCAATTTATAATCCATATAAAACCAAATCATAAACTAGGTTATAATCATAAACGTATAAAATCAATTCCGAAATTCGCTTATAAACAGATTATTCAATTCATTTCAATTCTGGCCTTCTAGAGTACTCAACATAAACCAGGACTGGAATATGGGTCGTTCGACCACAGTGACTGTCTGTCGAACATAACTCCCACCCTAGGACGAATTCTAAGAGTGGTACGTATCTCCCTACTCTAGGACCGAGTGGTCGGAACCTAGAGAGGTACATAGCTCCCTATCCCAGGAATGAATCCTTAGGAAAAAAAAGGTACATGTCTCCCTACCCCAGGACGAATCCGTGAGGAGGTACGTGTCTCCCTACCCCTGGACGAATCCATGAGGAGGTACATGATAAGTCATTAATAGCAATATCAATGTCGGTGCAGTACTGCTCACTGAACCCAGCTGGTATACCAACCTCCTATATCTGTATATGTCCAAGTATCCTAGGGTCATTTTACAATATCATTTCTTTATGGTCAAATTAAATTTTATTAAATTCAAATCAATAAACACATTTATAAAATTCAATATTTATATATATATATATATATATAATATATATATATCAATTCATTTAGCACTAACAGAATATAAATATATATAGATTCAAAATCAAGATATCATAAAATATATATATATATATATATATATATATATATATATATATATATTCAAAATCAATTTAGTACAAACAATATATATATACTAAATTATCCCAAAATCAATTTTACTTAACAAATTATAAACAATATATCATAAATAAACTAAAAACAATGTAATATAATAATTCCAAAAGTTCTGAAAAATCTAAAAAATACAAACAGTAGTGTACACCGAACCTGAATAATTTCCTAACACTTTTCTTTTTCCTCTTCCTTCCTTCTTCTTCTTTCTTTCCTTTCTCTTTTTTTTCCTTTCTTCTCTTCTTCTTCTTCTTCTTTTTCTTTTCTTCTTCTTCTTTCTCTCTCGGCCTTGCTTCTCCCTTTTTTTTTTCTTTTCTTCCTCTCTTCCTCACGTTTTGAGATTACTTTTTATCTATTTTTTCATTTATTTTTCTTTTCTTCTTCTTATCTCATGCCAACTCACCCTCTCTGAGGAGATACAGATCTGATCCTTCCCACAGAGTTCAGGCCGAAAGTATTGAAATCCGACCAGACCTGACATATGAGGAGGAACCAGTGCAGATTCTTGATCGGAAGATGAAAGAATTACGAAATAAAAGAATTCCACTGGTGAAAGTTCTCTGGAGAAATCACAAGGTAGAAGAAGCTACCTGGGAAAGTGAAGAAATCATGAGACAACAATATCCACAACTATTCGACTAAGGTAAATTTCGAGGACGAAATTTCTTAAGAGGGGAAGAATTGTAACGTCCCTAATTTTTCGAATTATGAAACGTATATTCTTTTCTAGTGCATTTGGAGAATAACGGGTGTAATTGACTATTGGTGAAGTTCATTTGATAATTGGATAAGTGTGGAATAGTTTTGGAATAATTATTGAGATGGATTGTGATTAAGAGTAAATTTGTGTCATGATAGGATTTTAAGAAATTCAAGGGTGCAATTTGTAATTAAGAAGATATTTATAATATATATATATAAATTATTAGTGGAAAAAAAATAATAAAATAATAAAAGAGAGGGTGAGTTGGCATGAGATAAGAAGAAGAAAAGAAAAATAAATAAAAAAATAGATAAAAAGTAATCTCAAACGTGAGGAAGAGGGAAGAAAAGAAAAAAAAAAAAAAAAAAGAAGGGAGAAGCAAGGCCCAGAGAGAAAGAAGAAGAAGAAAAGAAAAAGAAGAAGAAGAAGAAGAGAAGAAAGGAAAAAAAAAAGAGAAAGGAAAAGAAGAAGAAGGAGAAGGAAGGAAGAGGAAAAAGAAAAGTGTTAGGAAATTATCCAGGTTCGGGTACACTAATGTTTGTATTTTTCAGATTTTCAGAACTTTTTGAAATTATTATATTACATTGTTTTTAGTTTATTATGATATATTGTTTATGATTTGTTAAGTAAAATTGATTTTGGAATAATTTAGTATATATATTGTTTGTACTAAATTGATTTTGAATATATATATATATATATATATATATATATATATATTGAATTTTATAAATGTGTTTATTGATTTGAATTTAATAAAATTTAATTTGACCATAAAGAAATGATATTGTGAAATGGCCTAGGATACTTGGACATATATACGGATATAGGAGGTTGGTATACCAGCTGGGTTCAGTGAGCAGTACTGCACCAACATTGATATTGCTATTGATGACTTATCATGTACCTCCTCATGGATTCGTCCAGGGGTAGGGAGACACGTACCTCCTCACGGATTCGTCCTGGGGTAGGGAGACATGTACCTTTTTTTCCTAAGGATTCATTCTTGGGATAGGGAGCTAGTACCTCTCTAGGTTCCGACCACTCGGTCCTAGAGTAGGGAGATACGTACCACTCTTAGGATTCGTCCTAGGGTGGGAGTTACGTTCGACAGACAGTCACTGTGGTCGAACGACCCATATTCCAGTCCTGGTTTATGTTGAGTACTCTAGAAGGTCAGAATTGAAATGAATTGAATATGTTTATAACTGAATTTCGGAATTGATTTTATACGTTTATGATTATAACTAGTTTATGATTGTTAGTTTATATGGATTATAAATTGAAATGAGTTGTTTCTTTGAATTAATTTCACCCGTTTTATTTCTGTAAATGCTTGGAATTGAAATATGTATATTGTGATATTTTTATTATGAAAAGGTATTATGAGTTTATTATGAAAAGTTATTTATGAGTTTTAATAAATGAGTTTAGTGTACACCCACTAAGCGATAAACTTTTATTATGAGTGAATGTAAACTTTATTGTCAACTTAAAAGGCCTCTTGTTAAAAATATTTTTTTATCAAATTTTGAAATTATAAAGTTACTTTTTTACTTTACTTAAATTTGAAGAGATTTTGAAAAATTATGTTGAAAAAAATCACATCACTTCACGTGATAAATGATAAATGCAAGGGAGATATTTATAAGAGCTAATTGCACTCACAACCCCTGAGGTTTGGCCAACTACAGGTAAAATCAACTTTATCGTTTATTAACAATGATACCCCCTTGACTTTAGTCAAAGTGAACAGTATCAGGGGTATTTTCGTCTTTTTCAATTTTTAATTTTATTTATTAAATAATAAATCAAAAAATTAAAATAAAATAATAAAATTATTTAAAAATTAATAAAAAATAAAAAATTAATTAATTTAAATCCATTTTCCAGATCGAATCTCAACCGTCCATCAAGATTAATGAAGGGTTGAGATTCAATCTGAAAATGGATCCAAAAAAAAAAAAAAAAAATTTTGGATCTTCGAAGAACCCAATCTGGGTTCTTCGAAGAACCCATCGAAGAACCCAGAGAGGGTTCTTCGATCTCTGGGTTCAGATCGAAGAACCCTCTGGGTTCTTCGAACGAAGAACCATCGAACCATGGTTCTTCGTTCGAAGAACCCATCTGGGTTCTTCGATCGAACCCAGAAACTGGGTTCTTCGAAGAACCCAACTGGGTTCTTCGAAGAACCCAGTTTGGGTTCGATCGAAGAACCCTCTGGGTTCTTCGAAGAACCCAGTTAAACCCAGAAACTGGGTTCTTCGAAGAACCCAGAAAACTGGGTTCTTCGATCGAACCCAGATGGGTTCGATCGAAGAACCTAGTTTTCTGGGTTCTTCGAAGAACCCAGAAACTGGGTTCTTCGAAGAACCCAGAAGGGTTCTTCGATCTGAATCCAGAGATCGAAGAACCCTCTCTGGGTTCTTCGATGGGTTCTTCGAAGAACCCAGATTGGGTTCTTCGAAGATCCAAAAAAATTTTTTTTTTTTCTTTTTTTTTTGATCCATTTTCAGATTGAATCTCAACCCTTCAATCTTGATGGACGGTTAAGATTCGATCTGGAAAATGGATTTAAATTAATTAATTTTTTATTTTTTATTAATTTTAAATAATTTTATTATTTTATTTTAATTTTTTGATTTATTATTTAATAAAATAAAATTAAAAATTGAAAAAGACGAAAATACCCATGATACTGTTCACTTTGACTAAAGTTAAGGGGGTGTTATTGTTAATAAATGATAAAGTTGATTTTACCTGTAGTTGGCCAAACCTCAGGGGTTGTGAGTGCAATTAGCTCTATTTATAAACCACACAAGTAATATCGATGTGGTAGGAGGGCAGTATAGTAATGTAACACAGAGCCAACTACCAATTGAGTGGAGAGAAAAAAATCAAAGAAATGAAGAGAGAGAAACCTTAATGTAGGCAGAGGGGTCTTGTCAGTGGTGTCGACACAAATCAACTAACAACCAATCAATTTCAATGGAGAATAAGGCAATTGGAAAATCTGGGCCGTCCACTTATTCCCCTGATGGCCTGATGAAACCAAAAGAGGAAAAGCAGAGGAAACAAGAAACACAAAAGGTCATTGATTAATTGGTAGACAAGACAGAATAGAAGAGAAAAGAAGAGGTAAGTGGTCCAAAAATAATTTGTCTTCAAAAGAATTATATTTATTTTTAAAATAATAAAAATGTATTTTTGTAAAAAAAAAATGACACCAAATAATTCGACAGTTTGTCAAAACATGTAGAGAGTAATTATTATATCCGTACGGTTTAGATCTTCTCCCTTTCATTTAGAAGGCATTCACATTAATTTAATGGAAGAAAATTTTCATATATACTGATAATTATATATAGTAGAAATTGAACTCTCATTATTATCGTAAATTAAAAAGTTATTCACCGACCACCATTTGAGCTATGAATGAATGTATAAAAATAAATATATTTTGATGTGTTAGTAATATAATATTTAATTAAAAATTTAATATATTATATATTTAAAATTAGTAATGTTATATTGCTTAAAAAATTTATCTAAATTTATATACAAATGAAATGGTATATAAATTGTCAGCAACGTTTAAATCATTAAATATTACATTACAGCATGAATTTAAATAATCCAGCATTACTCGTTTAAAATATACATTAAGAGAATTGTAACGAATATAGAAAATAAATAAAGAAGAGAATAATCTTTTATCTATCAAAATTTTTCCTTTTCATTTCTTTTCTTTCCACATAGAACTTTTCCTCTTAAGGAAATCCTTGTACCTTAAAAAATCTTCCTTTATTATATTCCATTTCATACTATATTCAACAAATCAAATCAAATCTACACCAAAAATTGACGTCTCTCTTCTCTTATATGATAATTTACTTTTTTTTTTCTTTCTTTTTTGAAAAGAATTACTACTATTAGTAGTGGAGAAAATGATTTTTGTTTGAGTGTGACACCTCTTGATTGTGCATATTGTCAAATTCAGAGTATAAAATTTTACTGCATACTCAAATAAATAATCTTGCAAACAATTTCATCCATGATTTTATTAAATAATATAAATTTATAAGAACAAATAACACACAAGCTATATATGAGGTTTGTTGAATTATAATCAAAATCAAAATTTATAAAAACTTACACTAAATCTCCAAATATTAAATTTAATTTTTAAAAAATATGGTTGACCATTAAAAAAATAGAAAAATAGAAGAAGTGAGACATCCATAGTGGATGCACCATGGATCTACCTTGGATCGCAAACCAAGAAAGATTCGAATCTACTTTTTAACAGTCAAACTTAACGTCAGGGGAGCTCAATGTGAGTTTATGCAAATTTTGATTCTGAGTATAATTTAATAAACTTTAGATAGATTTTAGTATTATTTGTTCAATTTTATAATTTAAAGTTCATAATTTGTCTCTAAATTTGATCATTTAATATACTTTTTTTATTATGTTGAATAGAATTGAATTAAAACTCAAAACTAGAATAAAGTTGAAATGGGTTTTGACAAAATTTGTTAATTCAAAATAAACACCCTAACTCAAACCTTCTCCATATAAAGTAATCTTCAATCCATTGAAATGATGTGTGGACATGTTAATAATAAATTTTAAAAAAAATTAAATTTAATAAAAAATATGTTAAATCAAATACAAAACTCATAGCAATATATTTGACTTTTACGGTCAAAATCTTGCTAAGGCCATCTTATTATTTTATTCTAGTCCACAAAATTAAATAATAAACTACTATCTATATTTAATAAGTCTGAGTCTGAGTCAAGTCTTTTTTTTTTAAATTTTGAATTAAATTATAGTAATTTTAAAAAAATGAGAATACTCATTTTTCTTAAATTTTTTCTAAATTTTTTCAGATCTAAAGATATGAATTTAATGATTAGGATTTTATGTTCTATTCTTTTTTAAAAAAAAAAATTTTATATATCTGATAACATGTAATACATAATCAATTTAATTGTTAAGATTTTATATAAAAATTTAGATAATTAGAGTATTCTAATTAAAAAAAAACTTATAATCTACTCTGACGGCCACGTGGCAATAGGACAAGGATAAGGTGAGGTGGGCCAATCAAAAGGCAGCGTTGCAGCCTTGCAGGTATGCCTTTTATTATCATTTATTCTATTCGCGTTTGAGCGCGTGTTGAATTAGATAAAGTAAGAAACGATGGGGGTTGCTGCTGTGATGTAACCGTACGCTAGAGCGTGAGCAAACGACCTTCACACATATTCGTCACTGCTTAAATCAGAAAATCCTTTTTTTTTTTTTAATAAAATCAGAAAATCCTTTGATAAATATTTTACAAAATCTAGAAGAAAAATTAATTAAATAAAATCTTTGAAAATCTTTCACTATCTTCCCTTTTGAGTTACTCCTCCCTCTGACAAATGCCCCATTATTACTCATCACATCAACCGAATAATAAATAAATAAAAAGTTGTTGGCCAAGCAAGTGGTTCATCATCAAAAGATAATTGATGCACTATAAATTATAATATATAGTATTCAAACTATATTATATAAAAAAAGAAAGTATATATAATTTAATTTGGTAGATAAAAAAAAATGAATGTATTTGGTGTACTTGTCGGCAAGGGTACGAGGTTTTAAAGCAACTTGGGTGACGTGGACTCTTCTCCTCCTTTCGAACCAAACTCTTCTCTTCTATTGCTTTCTTTTTGTCCACTTTTTTACTTTATTTACGTAAATGTCCTCCTCTCACTCTCTTCCCTTTTTATTCACGTGTACGGTCCTCAGCACTGTGTATTTAATGGCTGGATTGTGAAGTTGATTGATGGCATCAAAACATGTGTAAAATGATTTTTTTTTTTTTGTCCTCTAGAAATCAATTTGATGATTTGATATTTTTGTTGATTTGTTTTTAAAAAAGCCACGTGTTAAGAATTAGTATATATATATATATATTAAAATAAAAAAATTATGTATTAATTATTAAAAAATAAAAATAAATTATTTAATAAAATTTTAAATTATCACTGCATACTTTTATTACTCCGATAACACTGGTGAAAAGAGAAATACTCAATTATTTAATTAATAAATTTATTTATTACTATATACCTTTAAAATACATATTAATATGACTTTATTAAAATTTAATATTTTAAAAACTACAATCTTATTAGAAAGGAATGATACAATATAATTTATTAAAATATTTGATTTTAAAAACATTTGAGATTATTTTTTATATCATCAAAATGATTTTCTTATAGTAAAAAAAACATTTTGATTATTTTTGTGTTAGGTGTAAATGTTTTGGAGAAAAAAAAAATGTATTTATGCGATGCTACATCGAAGATTTCATGTACTTTTTTGAAAAATTAACTAGGCGAAATTATTATTCATAAATTTTTTAAAGAAAATTTTTAATTATATGGTATGTGGTATGCATGCCTATAAAACCATGTTAGGTGGATTATTAATCCAATGGGAATCTGTTATGTGCTTTTATTATATTGGTTTGTTATTTCATAATTAGTTGAATAAGTCTTGTTTTAGTTGAACTTGTATTTCGGGATGAGTGGTTAATATCTCCTATTTTGTTGGAGGTGATTTGTAACTTCTTTTTCAAATTTGTTGCTGTCGTTGTGGAAGACAGAGGCTATATTAGCCAAGTCTGATTTGGAATAAAATGGAGAATGAAATTGTCTTCAATACTCAGTATTGTTGGAGGCCAAAGGTTCCTCAATTCACCTTAAACACAGCTTACTCTGAATTATCAACATAGGTAAGAAGAGTAGTAACCAGTACATACCAGAATGTTTTAGGTTAACTAATTTGTTAATTATTTTCTGTTGATTTTTTTCAAAAACCAAACTCAAAAGTAAATAAGAAATTCAATAAAAATCTTTTGACTTTTTTTCCCTCTTATCAATATGATTGAATGCAGTATTTAAACGCAGATTTCACTTATAATTCATATGGTTAGTGCACTTTTCATCATATCTATAATTGAGATTCAAGCCTTATTTTTATTAATAAATTTACATAGTGAAGGAGGTCTCTCTCGAACCGTGAAAGTTACTTTCCGAACCAGTATTCTAAGCATTTACCTATAATGGAGAATCATCCCTTAGCCATGGAAAGCAACACCACATCCATGCACAACTTGGATGGATAACAAGTGCCCTAAGGATCTAAAATTTAAATAAATAATTTATATTTAATTTTTAATATATTAATGTACAATTTCATGTGTCTTAAAAAATCAATTCTTAACACGTACGGGGCACGTGTTAATATTTTGCTATATATTATGCATTATACAATACATTGGGATGATGGAAATAAATCTTTTGAGTATCTTTTTTCTCTCTCTCATTAATAAATTATAGAGTGTGTTAGAATGATAGATTTCTTCTATGTACATTTACCTATAAATGAATGGAGAATCCTTCTTTAGTTATGGACAAGCAACACCTCTGCTTGCACTTTGTTTTTGAGCTGATTCTATATATACATTATACCAAAATCATTTTTATTTTTTTTTTTCATATAAATTTTAACATAACTTGTGAACCATCTCATACAATACATTTGGATTATTGAAATAAAATATTAAATGTGTTATTCCACGTGCAATAATTGTATATGTCAAATTTAATCTCAACCGTTAAAAATTGAATGTTTAAAAAATCAATATAAGAAGACAAAAACATGATCTTGCCTCTATAATATATTGTTCTAGAAGAATAAACCTTTGCTTTTCCTTTTCGAAAGGAAAGTGATAATTTGATAAATGTACAAAAAGGTCACCATGCCCTCTTAGCCCCAAATTGTACTTAATACTCAAAACGGAATTCTTTTTAGGACCCACATGTATCATTTATGGCAAACAAATGTGATACAAAAATGAGCTCAAATGGTGTAAAGTATAGATGTGTTTATGTTCACGAAGTATATGGAGAACCAAATTCCAAGCAGTAAAGTCTTGTCTGGTGGGTGTGTGTGATGCCTTTTCTCTCTTTGAAAGGGGAGTTTTTGTATGGGTTGGGAACCGACACCTGCAAGTTAAAAGGTTGTATCAACCGACATATGGCGGTTTGAATGATGGCAATAATGGGAATATTTGACCTTTTTTTGATTGACTAGACTAAATATCACCATTTTAAATGGACACACTTGACTTTGTGTAACATATTATCAAAGATATAGTAGAGCATCACCATCCCGTTGAAAAGGCTAGGTTGTATATTGGTCCCCATTGTTATATGAAAACAACATAAATGTTAAGAGGCTTGAAAATGCTATATATATGATGAAACCATGAATATGTGAATGAAAATGAGAGACCTGTAAATTCCAATGTTTCGTGTCATTTATCGCAGTAATACCCTATAGAATCAATGGGGTTGGCATGCACAAACATCCTAGGAGAATCCCTCAACAAGACTTCTATTTACAACCAAATCCAACAATGGTGCACAATAATGAAGTTCTTCAAAAGCACTACAAACAAACTAAAGCAGCAACTTCTAATCAAATCAAATCAACAACATATAGCACTTGCCAAAAACCCAACAAGATATATCAATGTTTAGCGGCTGAGAATTCGTTTATCAAGCCCAATTCTTTGTATTAACAGATATATCAGAATACATCGACGACTCCATATAGTCATATTAGGAAATCACCACCCTGTAATCATACACGGAAACCCTTCATATTTATATCACTTCCCATTACCATTTTGTAACAAGATATATTCTTTTCCATAGTATGTACTTCCTAACAAGAGAAGAATCAGATATATTTACCTTGCCAATACATCACGAGTCAAAGTAATCAGTAGTCCCTGTGCTGGAAGGCATGGCTCTCAGCTGTGAGGTCGGAAGATATGATGAATAATCATACGATGATATCACAATCTAACTAAAGAGTGCAAGTTCATGCTAAAGATGTCATTCTAAATTTTTCCGAATCAGAATATTTCCACTTCTTCCACCGTTATAAAATTAACATCATAGCTGAGAATGTTGTGCCTGCAAGTCAATATAATTTACTTTCTTTTGCCTTTGAAAACTCACTTTCTTCGCCCATGATAGATGCCACTGCCTGAATAATAATGATGCCCATGACGTGATCCACCAGTTCTCCGGCCAGGTCCTTCCCATGAGCTACCACGGCTGGCAATTCTGCCACTTCCACTTGGGATCCAATTAGAATTGAGTGTCTGGGTCCCCAGCCCATTGCTATCCTCTTCTCTATCATTATACTCCAAGACCAGCCTCTTGATGTCTTGTTTCTCTTCCAACTCAGCTGCTTCTTTCTGTTTCGTGCTCTGAACGAGGGAGCAATCTCTAGGAATATACATTTGCTTTGTTTGTTGCTTGTTCCCACGCTTCACAAGAACTTTCACCTGAACCTCTTTGCCTTCACCGGTGTCCTCATCCACTGCCTCATCACCGCTTTCTCCTCCAGCCATCCTTCCATGATGATCCTTTGAGGGCCCTTCAAACACATTCATCGGGATCATCATATTTAAAGTAGGTCGGCCTCGCAGCTCTTGCTTGCGCTGCTCCATGCTCTCCTGAACTACAGCCCTGAGCTCTAGGTCAAAACTTGCTACTTCCTCAGGGTCAACCTGTGCCAGCTTCTGTCTGAAACGAACCTCATCATCCTCATCAGAAGCAGGTCCACCGCCCTCATCGTCATCATCATCCTCATTATCACCTTCTTCATCATGATTCCCTTCATCCAACTCTTCTTCATCACGTCCATCTGGGTCAATGGTATCACTCCCTGAATCACTGTCACTGTCCTCATGTACTCCCCCATTTTCCTCAATACCACCTACACTACTTTGTCCATTAGATGAGATGGTGTTGGTAGTAGTCCGGCCCGATGGCTTCTCAGTGTCAGAGTGCTTGTCACTATTAGCCTTTTCAGTTGACACATTATGTTCATGCTCCTCAAGTTCTATAAGCGCAGTATTAACTTCTTCAATGGAAGAATATCGAGTCATGTTGGAACGTAACTCCGCAAATAAATCCTACAGATGCTTCAAATCATGAGCTTACTTAATACACAAAGCACAAGATAATATTATCCCACAAAATATGTTCCAGATATCCATATAAGGCTACTTCTTAAATACCATATGCAAAGGATATAACGGATGCTAACTTAAATTGGGAAGATACATGCTCTATAATAGAGGTAGAATGGTTGTTAATCCGTGCAAGATCCTGGCTCTAGTTTCCTTACAGTCCAATCCAGCGAAGTTTCTCGAACCAGAGGTGCCCGACCCAAGCCAGAGGTTAATGTAAAAATCCAGCCAAGTTTAATTTTGATTAATGAGAATCTTAACCAATTGCTAATAATCATGTCCTTTGAGAGACTTGCAAATTTCTTCAAAAGCTAGCCTAAAAGGCAGCAAATTTCTTCAAAAATTAACCATTTTATAATTATATATAAAGATAGTTTCTCTTGTCTCTATTAACAACTTTCCTACGTCAAAATCTTCCCATTTCATTTATTTCTCAAGTCAATTAATTCCCATGATATTCTAAACATACGTTAACTACTTTAGAACTTTCATACTTCCAAAAAACTGTTAGTTGAAATTTAATTCTATACAATGCTTTTTTTATGGTTAAATAACGACTAAATAATTACTTTATCTTTATCAAAGTTTATGTGTAAGCATCTATTTTCTCTCTTCTATTTCTTCCCAACTCATTTTATTCTTCTTGATCTAATTCACTCATTAATTACAAATTAACAATAATAAAGGACAACTCTTATTTGAAGAATGCACAGATATAGAAAAGAGCCTGAAGATTTTCAGGTTCTATATTTCCAAACTTTTATTTTTACTTATTAGTTTCTACATGATATATTATATTATATTATTAATACTTTATATATTAGATATAAAAGGCCTCCTTATAATTTTCACCTAAGGCCCTATATATCCTTGAGCTGGCCCTGCTTCAGGATCTGAGTGCTCCCTGAAAGTATATATCCCTGAGCCCGTTAATAACAAGTGTGGCAATAAATTTCAATTTTATACTGTACATGATTAGCTCGGTATGAAAAGTTTCCACAAGCAAATAAGTTGTGCATTAGAGGTTTACTTTCATTTTTACATTCTCACTTAAAATGAAACTACTCTTGCATATCTGTTTCAGCTCAAAATCAATGATCTTAAGATATTCCTACTGTAATACATTTTCATCAAAGTGGCTTCAGCATTTTCATTCAATTAGATAACAATATTTTGCTGTATCATTCTATACAAAAAAATGAATTCCAAGTTATGGAGCTAAGTTCTCATAAATCCAGTAATTCCATACAATATCAATTATTGTAAGAAGAGAAGCGTCGCTGACCTGTAAGTCAAATTCGATATCCAATGGTAGCACACCTTTGCTGAGAATGTACCTCTGGAAATGTATCAAGAATCGATCAAGTTTTCTCTTGGAAGATCCTCGGTCAAAGTAGTGCCCACAAGTCTCAAGAAGAGTAATAACCATTCTGATGCGGAAACAATCTTCTGGTGGATCCAGAACATCTTGCTGATAACATGAATTACCAAAAGTGTATAACCATCCACGAGAAGATTGCACCAGATTATCAAAATTAAATAATCACAGAAAATCTAATAAAATTTTAAAATATACAAGCTACAAAATACAAGCACTCAAATACTTGGTACACCAAACATTTAAGTTCCTAGCGATTATTTTCCAAGATAAATCAGCATGAGATATGTGTTTAATAAGAACTATATTCAGTGGATGAATAAATATCAATACACACAATAGTCCATCCTAAGCATGTCTTTCATCAAAGATTAAACATAAGACAAATGATAGGGTGTAATGCATATGCATAATAAATTCTCCACTTTTAAAGCAGTATAAAATTTTCCAAAACATGCTGAAAAAGCCAAATATACCACAGATATTATAAAATAAACAAGAAAAAGATCCATACCTCTGCTGTGTCATGACCAAAGATAAGAATCAAATAAGAGTATCAAAAATAACAGATGAGTCCACATGTTCGTAATTGTATAGCTCTCCTAAGAAACGCATATGAGCGATGCGCCTCTGCTGCATCCCATAGTCATTTAATTCTAGTCCAAGCCTGATTTCCTCCAAAACCTTAAAGTAAACAATGTAACTGTTACAATTCAGCAAAAACATTAAAAAGAGCCAGCTGCAAACGATCACACTTTTTCTACAAGAGTTTCCAAGTGAACATTTGGTTTTTTTATTATTTTATTAATATTTTGGGCCAGATCTGTTTACACAATGAAAAAGCATCAAGACAAGTCATATGCCTTCCAAGAATTTCACACTCAAAATCCCCATTGCTGGCTGACAAGAACCATACTCGCTCTCCAGATTCCAGATCTCAGACCCTAAGTCAACAGAGATAAGTACCAGTACACTAAATCTTTCACTCAATAACACATTCATGTCATTACCAATAGTCCTATCCTATCCGGCATTACACATAGTTAGTATATAAGAAACTTCATGATCATTTTGAGTGTGTCTTGGAACTAACTTTCATGATGTCAATATGCTCAAATGATTGGAATGGAACGGGATATTACAATATTTCTTTAATACTTTCAGAACAAAAGAATCTTAGAGTGCATTCTAGTGAACATATGCTTAACTTACAAACCCTAAAACCAGCATGATAACATGACCAATATAAAGACAGAACGATTATTCAGGCATATTGGTAAATAACAATATAACTTCTTCCGTCAAGATCAAGGTCACTGTTATCAGGAAATACCAAAAATTCACTTGGAGCAATAGAAGCAAACCTCATCAACAACAGCTACTGCAAATTCGTCATGATAGCGACTTAAACCAGCAGTGAGAGAAGCAAGCAAGTGAATCTGACCATACTTCCCTTTATGAACCTTCATAAAACACTTTAAAAGGTATGACTCACAATCGCTCCATGGTAGTTTACGAAGTTGCCTCAACACATGCTCAATGGAAGACTTATCAAGATCTGAGAATAGCAACTTCCTGATATACTGCAAAATGCATCAGATGAAGGTTATTTACAGAATGAAGATAAAAATAGATGAAAGGTTAATAATAGGAATTTGAATGAAATTTTAATTAACAAAAGAAATAGAGCTTGCACACAACACATGAAGTTCACAAAATTAAAAAAAAAAAAAAAAAAACCCTTCTATGGGATAGCAAAAAACTATACACCAACAGCCAAAATGGATGAAACTATTGGATTTAAAATATAATAATGATTTGTACCTGATGCAGAGGAGGGCGCACTTTAGAGACTCGTGCAGATCTTTCAGGTGGTTTGCACAGGTAATAAGCATTTTCTACAAGAGTGGCATGCCGAGGATCCAAATTTTTGACATTCTTCAAGCGCATCAATATCTCCAGCATGTTGGCCATTCGTACAGTAGTTTCAGGAGACCGATACAGAAAGCGACCACATGTCTCAAGAAGATTGCAAGCAACATCAATGTTATGATGAGTAAAATCATCTAAACAAGCCTGTTAACAAGAGAAAGTACATCAATCAGTAAGCAATCCACTTTAGATATCTCAAACTTAATGAAAAATAAAATCTAAAATATCACAGGAAACGAAGGCTACTCTTAGGCATCTTATAGTAAAATGTTCCAACCAATGCATGGTGCAAATGATGGGAACAAAAAAAAGAGAGAGCAACAGAGACATCAACACAGCAGAAAATCACCAAATGTTTCTCCTCAACTCTACTGAAACCAGAAGGTAATAAACGAACCAATAGAAAAATTAAAGCTTGTGGCAAAGCAATTATATAAGCTACTCAAATCTACCAAATGTTAGAACAACATAAGACGCCCTAATTAAGCATGAGAATGGTTTAGACTTTAGAGTTCTATATCAAAATAATCCATGTCACAATAACATTGGAAAATATATAAATCTCAACTAAAAAACAGGAAGCCTGTATATCAATAAGATAGTCAGCATATACCTTCAGACAAGTAAAGACAAGGCCAGCTGGTGCAATTTTGAACTTGCAGAGTTCTCCAATAAACCTAATATTCCTAATTTTGGTCTCAATGTTCATTTGATCCTGCAATTAAAGATTATGGTTTTGAATAAAAATAATATATAACTTAACAAAAAGAAATAACAACACAGCTGACATGGAAATAACCAGCCACCCCTATTTTCAGAGAACCTATATAGATCTGAAAATCAGACCTTTTTATTTATTAAGAAATTGAACTCTTCCTCCAACATCTGCAAGAGCATAGAAGAGACATCCTTCATACAGGTTGACAGTGTTGCAACCATGCGTGAGTAGTATGGCAGCAGTTCCAAAGATGTCCTGGGAACGTTAAACAATGCCCTCACAAGCCTTTTCCGATTTGACTTTGAATTTAAATAACAAAACTCCACCTGAAGATATATAATAAAGATATAATCTTCATTGTAAACCAAGGTGAAAAGAAAGAGCGAAAAATAAACAGTTAAGATCAGAGAGGTATGTTTACAGTCAATTGATCTATTAGGTCACGGCTGACACAGCCTGGGAGTCTCTGCAATAGAGCATCTAAATTTGTCCCTTCAAGACCTTTAAGTTTCTCCTTTTCAGTTTCCCCTTTTCTTTCTGGATCTTTTTCTTTCCCTTTCTCCTTGTCTGGATCTTTAGCCTTTTCTTTATCTTTTTCTTCCTTATCCTTCCCTTTCTCAACAGATTTAGCCTCTTGCAAACTGCCAGAATCTGCAGCAACCTCTGCAGTATCTTGGGTAGCTGATTGACCTTGCTCTGGTTCAGAAGCCAGATTCTTATAA
>QUWJ01000039.1:0-19051 GCA_003430845.1 Xanthoceras sorbifolium
CCGCGTCTAATTCTGATAAATTTTGATAATTCTAATAATTTTGATAAATTCTTATAATTCTGGTAATTCTGATAATAAATGGGTATCCATGGTTTGAAAACTATTTTCTTTACTTTTGAAAATTAGCTTTTAATCTAAAAACTTGAAATATATACATAAAAATATATTTCTTTAACTAAATTTCATGCATAAATATTTTCTCAGCTGAATACAAACTCAAAAATTCTGAAATATAAAACACCTTAATTTAAATATATCACTGAAGCAAACAATTTTATTTTGAATATAAAGCACATATAAATAAACAACATATATATTAAGTCATAAATAATTAAATTAAATCAAAGTACACTAAAGTATATTTCAACTAAAAATATAATTTCGCATTAAAATAGTTTAACACTCACTGGTTTCTGGTTTTTTCTAGGCTTGGTATTCTGGTTCTGTAACATCCCGGATTTCGGGTAATTAATGTTATATGTGAAAATAAATTTTACTATTTGAGGGGGTGAAAATGTAATTAAATGTATGAAAAATTGAATGGTTGAAAAATTGAAAATTGAACCAGAGAGTATCGCGACCTGGTCACCGCGACCACAGGTCGCGATGGCTCGCTCGCGGTGAAAAACCGATTTCTGGCAGTGAGCATCGCGACCAGTCACCGCGACCACAGGTTGCGATGAACTGCTCGCGATGAAAACGTCGAATTCGGGCAGTGAGCAACGCGAGCTCCAGCGCGACCAAGGTGCGCTCGCGATGAAGGCGGTGCGAATGGTCCAGTGAGCACCGCGACCTGGTGGCGCGACCACAGGTCGCGACGACGGTCGCGGTAGCGAAAAAAATATAAAAAAAGAAGTGGCTTCTCGAGGAAGCCAGAAATCACAGAACACTAAAAGAGAGAGAAAAGGCCGAGAAAAAGAAAGAAAAGAGAGAAGAAGAAGAAAGAAAGAGAAGAAGAAGAAGAAGAAAAAGGAAAGGGAAGGAAACGAAATCGTAGAACCGCGGATTTTCGAACGAAAACAAGGATTCCAGGTTGGAGTACTTTCGATTTCGAAATCTTTACGAAAAGTATCTCGTTATTGTTTTCGTTTTCGTTTCCGTTTTCGTTTTCGATTTCGTTGAAAGTTCACGTTTTCGATTTTCGTAAGAAACTTGTTTATTTATATGAAAAATCGATGATTTATATATATATATATATATATATATTGTTGATTTGGAATGATTTTATGATAGATCGTATTTGGATCGTGTTTTTGAATATTTCGATTGTTACGATTCGTGAGAAATACTTGATTTAGTTACTTGCATGACTATTGTTTATGATTTGTAATTTATTGCGAATATTTGAAAATCGTTTATTGTAACGGCCCTAGGATACTTAGATAGAAATGGATATAGGAGGTTGGTATACCAGCTGGGTTTTCTGAGCAGTACTGCGCCGTTATTATTGTGTGATTGTTGTTGCGGAGCAATCTCGGACAATCACAATGATACTAGTGATTGTTGTTGCGGGGCAATCTCGGACAATCACGTTGATATCAGTGACTGTTGTTGCGGGGCAACCCCGGACGTCACATTGACCCATATTCCAGTCCTAGAATGTTTAGTATTCTAGTGGGCCAGAATTGATTGGAATTGAAAAGTGAACCGAATGATTTTATTGATTGCATTCATATGTTGACCTCATTATTGACATTAAAGTTATTGAATTTGTTTAATGCTCTGATTTTGAAATTTATTTGATTTTGAAATGGATTCAAAATAAATTATATACATATATTGTGGTTTATTTATTCTTAAAAGATATTTATATTGTGATTTATTTAATTGAGTTTATAGTACACCACTAAGCTTTATGCTTAGCGCGTTAGTTTTGTTTCTAACGCGTAGGTACCAGGGATCCGGAAGAGGCTAAGGACTGAAGAGATAAAGAGTTGCGGACAGAGTCCCAGAGATTTGTACAGTTGGGTAGCTATATTGTGTTATGTATATATATATTCTGAAAGCATGTATATACAGGGGATTTGTAAATACATTTTGTAATATGTTTTGCAATTAATTATTTTATGATTTGTTTTATTTTATAAATTGTGATGGTAAGTCGCACTATACGGCAGAGTGCGCAACTGTTTGAAAGTGTTATAGAAGTGTTTGTGAAAAATGTGAATTTTGGATTGATTTGTGTAAAAGCAGGTTTTTGAGAAATCCGAAAAACAAACGGTACTCTGCCAATTTTCGTAAAAAGTTTATTTATTGCTATGGGCTCACTTGAAAAATTTTTAAACTGTTTTATGGGCTCACAATAATTTTGAAATGTAAAATGAAGTTTTGAAAAATTTTGAAAGTCCGAGTAGCGCTCCCCGGGTCGGGTCGGGGGGTGTTACAGGTTCCTTCGTCTCAATACATTTCTTGACTTTCCATAACGATTCTTTTTCTCCCATACTACGGAGATTTCTCCCTAAATTAATATATTTCCAAATAAATTATTAATATAAATATAACTAATACAAAACTCAATTAGCACCTTTAACCCTTTATTCTTTCAATTTCTTCTATTATAATAAAATCAATTGCATTTAATTTAATATAAATCATGTTAATCATACGATTCCTCTACTTGATCGAATTTCAAACATTCAAATTCAACATAATTTCTGGAATCATTCAATTTCTCTTAATTCGAATCTCATACAATACAATCCAATACATTTTCTTGGATTTCTAAACACCAAGTTGTATCAATTCATACAAATACAATTTCTAATACTTAATTACTCATAAATCGAATTCTGTATACTATCAATTTTAATTTCTACACAATTTCTCATACTAATCTTCGTCAATTTAACATAAGTGAATTTCTTTCACTTAACAACATCAAATTCAACTTCAAAATCATTCCAAACACAACATCACAAACAAACTCATAATACAAGTTACTATTTCGAGAATCATTTTGATTTCTTACTTAACGATTCTAAATTCAAACCGTCAATTAATTCAAAATACTCCAATTACACAAATAACATCTCAATTAACTAATTTAAACTCAAAATCATCAAATCCCCAAATCTCTAACTTACTAATTTTCTAAATTTTCATTTCAATCAATTTAATTCCAACTAATTTCCATTAAAACACTTCAAAAACTCAAATCAAATACTCAATTAACAAAACCCATCATTCAATTTCATCAACCAAACATTCAATTTCACTTATATTCAACAATCAATTTCAACCACAATCAAAACTCAATCAATTTCTAAAATCCATTCAATTTCATCAATTGTTAACTACTAACTCTACAACACAATTTTAATCTCATCAAAATTCAAACAATTTAACTTCATCACACTTACCCAAATCCTCTTCTTCTTCTTCTTCTAGCTAAACCGAAAACTTCCTCATCTCTCTTTCTCTTTTCTTTTCTCTTTTTCTTCTTTTCTCCCTGCACATTTTCTGCTCTGTTTTTTTTTTTTTTCTGCACAGTTTTTTTTTCTTCCTTCTCTTGGCTGCTACTTCCTCTTTCTTCTTTCTTCCTCTTTCTCCCTTTGGCCGATCTCCCTTCTCTACTTCTTCTTCTTTTTCTTTTCTTTCTTTTCTTCCTCCACCGCCTCTCTCTTCCTCTGTTTTCGTTTCTGTTTTTCTTCTTCCTCTCTCAATTTCTGATTCTAATATATATATATATATATATATATATATATATATATATATATTATATACTTCTCTATAATTACAATTTGCCCCTTTTCATTTTCAATCCTAATGTAACCACGAATTGAAAACTAATTACATATACTTGTACAATAACACTTTGTAATTGTCAATTATCCATAACAATTTAGTAACTCTTTTCCACAAAAAATCCATTCGAATTTACTTTTCCATCAATTAATTAAATCACAACCTCATATCGTAAAAATATATTTTAACTTCCAAGAATATATTTTATACTCCAATTTATGAAAATCTTAATTTATAATTAGATTTCGTATATACCTTATGGAACCTTAATAATCGTCTGGAACTATTCTAGATATTTTCCAAATCTCTGATACCCTTTTTCGGAAACTTTCGGATCTATCCAATAAATTTCATTATAGCATCGTTAGTGCTTTTGACATTCAATTTACCCATAATAAAGGTATATTTATTCACAAGTGTACCGTACAATAAATTCTGAAAATTATATTATAATACCTACATGTACAGTACATCTTCAGCGAACCTTTTCTGGGTTCGTTGAAGATCTGACTGGGTTCGTTGAAGGATCTTCAACGAACCCAGTTTCTAGGTTCGTTGAATGTCAATGAACCCATATATGGGTTCGTTGATTCTCAAAGAACCCAGTTTTCTGGTTTCGTTGAGTATGAAACCTGGGTTTCTTCATCGTCAACGAACCCAGAAAAAGGTTCGTTGAGGATCAACGAACCCGTATCTAGGTTTGTCGAACCTCAACGAATCCAGATCTGGGTTCGTTGAGGTTCAACGAACCCAGTCTGGATTCGTTGAAGATCTTCAACGAACCCCGTTTCTGGGTTCGTTGAGGTTCGACGAACCCAGATATGGGTTCATTGAGGTTCGACGAACCCAGATATGGGTTCAGTGATGATAGGCCCCTAACCTCCTATTTCCCATTAGGTAGCCCGCCGTCACTCCACGGTAGCTTTCCAGTCGAGGCTTGCCTCGCTGAAAGGCTTACGTGAAGCTAAGCCGTTTGTTATAACTGAAAATCTAAGTAGAATTTTTTTTTTTTTTTTATAAAAACTATTTTATAAAAATTTTGGCAGAATTTCCTCTGTTTTTCTGAAATTACCAAATCCAGGATAAAAATTTTAACACTTCTATAAAATTTTCAATCTCAACTACTGTGGACCTTCGGTCCATTTCCACAAACCGCAATCACAATTCAAACAATTCAATATCAAAACAAATAATTATCAAAAATAAAAATCAAATCTTTAAATAAAACACTTATACAGTTAAAACAATATTAAAATACAAACTTAACAACTGAAACATTATTATGCTTGTAAAACAGTCACAGCATCCTCTGACTGGTCTCACTGGTCTTCGGCGTCCCTGCAGTGTCTGCACCTGTACTACCTGGGAGGTTGGTTTAAAAATATAAAAAACTAAAATTAGCTAAAGGAGCTCAATGAGTGCGTTTCTAATTTACTGAAAGATCTTAAATATATAAATTAACTTTGAATTTAACTGAAACTCTTCAAAATTATTACTAATACTGAAAACTGATAAACTGAAAACTCTATGCTATTGCTGAAAACTGATACACTGAAAACTGATAAACTGATATACTTTTTAAATACAAGCTAAGAATGTTTAATCGATAAAATCTGATGGCCAATTCTAAATATTACTTTTAATTTACAATTGAAATACTTAAAATTCTATTATAACTATTTACTTGGCAACTTTTTTGAAAACTGAAAAGCTGAAATAATACTGATCTGAAAACTGAAAAGCTGGAATAATATATTTTTCTGAAAACTGAAATGCTGAGGTAATATTTTTCTGAAAACTGAAAACTGATATCATATACTTTTCTGAACAACTAATAAACTAATATAATATACTTTTCTGAAATCTGATAAACTGAAATAATATTCCTTTATATTTCTGAAACTGAAAAGCTAATGATATTCTTTTCTAAAAACTGAAATACTGATATAATATATTTCTTTAAAAACTATACTGAAATCTATTTTCTGGAAACTGTTCTGAAATTTATACAGAAAACTATTTTTAACTCGAATTTCTGAAAACTGAAAATATAAGATATATATATATATATGTGTGTGTGTGTGTGTGTGTGTATATATATATATATATACACTTTTACTTTACTAGAAATTGAAAAGCTGAGACAATATAATAACTTTTATTTTTAGGAAAACTGAAAAGCTGATAAATGAAATGCTGAGATAATATATTTTTCTGAAAACTGAAAACTGATATCATATACTTTTCTAAAAACTAATAAACTAATATAATATACTTTTCTGAAATATGATAAACTGAAATAATATTCCTTTATATTTCTGAAACTGAAAAACTAATATGATATTCTTTTCTGAAAACTGAAATACTGATATAATATTTTCTCTAAAAACTATACTGAAATCTATTTTCTAGAAACTGTTCTGAAATTTATACAGAAAATTATTCTGAAATCGAATTTCTGAAAACTGAAAACTAAGATATATATATATAATATATACTTTTACTTTACTAGAAATTGAAAAGCTGAGACTATATAATAACTTTTAAAGCTGATAACATATATATATAAATATATATGTTTCTTATGCTGAAAACTAAAAAGCTGTACTAATGGAATATATTTTTTTCTTTTCTGAGAACTGAACAGCTGAGAAATAATATACTATTCTGATAACTAAAAAGTTGAAATAATATATACTTTACTGAAAATACTTTTCTGATAAAACTTATCTGAAAAACATTTCTAATAATATAGTTCTCTAATAATACTCTTCTGATAATATACTTTTCTGATAAATTATTTTTTTGATAAAATACTTTTCTGAAAACTCATTCTGTCTGTTTTCTGAATAATGTACTGAAATTTTTTTTCTGGAAATCTAGGCCAGCCTAACGTATAAAAGCTCTTAATTAAATATTTTGTACTGAAAATCTGAAAATATCTCTAGCTTGGCTTCTGTGTCTGAAAACTCCCAATGGACCCCTAAGCTGAACTGAACTCATAGGTCAACTAACTGCGTCGTACCATATGAGTGGGTCACAGGGCGACTAACTGCGCCGTCCACTGTGACATCTGATATAAGTCACGAGGTGACTAACTGGTGCGCTTAACGTGACATCTGATAAAAGACATCTCACTGGCTATGTGCGGAATGCTGCGTCGCATCATATAGTGAGACAATACTCCAAGTGTGGGCGACTGACAGTCTCGACAGACTCAACCCTCTGAAGTTAGCGGACTGTCCCCCCCCCCTCCCCTAACTTGCCACATACAATTGGGATGTACCGGCCGGATCTAACTACTGATACTAATAATCTGATAATCCATAGGAAATCCATGGGTTTGAAAACTGTTTTCTTTACTTTGAAAACTAACTTTTAATCAAAAGCATGGGATATACATAAAACTTACCTCTTTAAATAAATAGAATTTCTAAATTTCGGAGTTATAAAATACTTTAATCACAACATACTTAAACATAAATTCTATTCTAAAGGAGCTCAGTGAATGCGTTTCTAATTTATTGAAAGATCTTAAATATAATAAAATTAACTTTGAATTTAACTGAAACTCTTCAAACTTATTACTAATACTGAAAACTGATAAACTGAAAACTCTATGCTATTGCTGAAAACTGATATACTGAAAACTAATAAACTGATATACTTTTTAAATACAAGCTAAGAATGTTTAATCGATAAAATCTGATGGCCAATTCTAAATAATTACTTTTAATTTACAATTGAAATACTTAAAATTCTATTATAACTATTTACTTGGCCACTTTTCTGAAAACTGAAAAGCTGAAATATATACTGATCTGAAAACTAAAAAGTTGGAATAATATATTTTCCTGAAAATTGAAATGCTGAGATAATATATTTTTGTGATACACCTCTTCCCAATAGTATGTACTGTACATGTACAGATGTTGTAATCTAGTTTTCCAGAATTGATTGTACGGTACTATAATAGAGTTTATTGGACGATTAGTACGATTTCGTAATGTATCTACGAAATCCAATTATACATTTCGAAATTTCTAATAAGGTTTTTCCATAAATTAGAGGTTAAAAGTATTAAGGGTATCAGAGACTTGGAAAATATCTGAAATGGTTTCAGATGATTAATAAGGTTCCATAAAGTATATGAGAAATTTAAATTATAAGTTTTGGAGAATATAGTAAAGATTTTCATAAATTGGAATATAGAATATTTATTGGAAGTTAAAATATATTTTTAACTTGATTGTGATTGTGATTTAATTAATTGATGGAAAAGTAAGTTGAAATAGATTTTTGTGGAAAAGAGTTAATGGATTGTTATGGATTAAATTATAAATCAAAAGATTGTTGACCAAAATCATATAATTAACTCTCAAATTGGTGGTCACATTATGATTTTAATGGGTCAAGGGGCATGCTGTAATTACTAGGAATTTATATGAGTGACACATGGTGAGATTTCATCCATAAATAGTCAACAAAAAGAAAAACAAAATTTTATAATAAAACATGTGTGAATGTGAGTGGAGAATTCCACTCACTCAAACCAAAAAAAAGTAAAGTAACCAGAAACCCAAAAACAAACTCGGCCAAATGAAATGAAAAAAAAAAAAATAAAACAAAACACAATTTAAAACAGAGAAACAGAGTTGACCGGCCAAATGAAATAAACCAGAAAATTCGAGAGAGAGGAGAGAAAGAAAAGAGAGAAAAGAAAGAGAGGAGAGGTGGCCGGCCAAGGAGAGAGAGAAGCAAGGGAGAAGAAAAAAGGAAAGAAAGGAAGAAGAAGAGAGTCACGGTCCACAATAGGAAGAAGAGGAAAACCAAGAGGAATTTGGGTAAGTTTGATGAAGTTGATTGGTTTGAATTGATGAAATTAAATTGTGTTGGAGTTTTGATTGTTGAGTATGAAATGAAATTGAATAACTTTAGAGATTGATTGAGTTTTTATTTATGTTTGAATTGATTGTTGAGTTTAAGTTAAATTGATTTATGGGTTTTGTGATTTTAGTGTTTGATTTGAGTATTTGTAGTGTTTTAATTGAAATTAGTTTGATTGGAGTTGATTTGAATAAAATCAAGAAATTAGTAAGTTAAAGATTTGGGGATTAATGATTTGAGTTTGAATTGTTAAATTGAGATATTAAGTGAGTAATTGGGGTGTGTTTTGAGTTAATGGTGGTTTGAATTTAGAATCGTTAAGTAAGAAATCAAAATAATTCTCGAATAGTAACTTGATTATGAGTTTGTTATAATGTTGTGCTTGGAGCGAAATTGGCATTAGTTTTGAGAATTTTGAAATTAAATACGAAATTGAAGTTATAATTAGTTTAATCGAGTTTAATAAAGTTGAATTTGATGTTGTTAAGTGAAAGAAATTCACTTATGTTAAATTAACGAAAATAAGTATGAGAAATTGTGTAGAAATTGAAATTGATAGTGTACAGAATTCGATTTATGGGCAATTAAGTATTAGAAATTGTATTTGTATGAATTGATACAAATTGGTGTTTTGAAATCCAAGAAAATGTATTGGATTGTGTTGTATGAGATTCGAATTAAGAGAAATTAAATGATTTCAGAAATCATGTCGAATTTGAATGTTTGAAATTCAATCAAGTAAAGGAATCGCACGATTGACATAATTTATTAAATAAAATAGAAGAAATTGAAGAATAAAGCGTAGAACGTGTTAATTGAGTTTTGTATAAGTTGATGGTGTTTATATTAACGATTTATTTGGAAATATATTATTTTAGGGAGAAATCTCCGTAGTATGGGAGAAAAAGAATCGTTATGGAAAGTCAAGAAAGGTATTGAGACGAAGGAACCAAAGCGCCAAGCTTAGAGAAAACCAGAAACCTGTGAGTGTAAAATTATTTTAAAGCAAAGTCTATTTTATTTTAGTAATATGTTTTATCTAAAGTTTAGCAAGTTAATATCTTTGTTTGAGTTAGTGCAAAATCAGATTTTCAGTTGAATTACATTTATATATTTTCTCTAAGTTTGATTAGTATTTTGTGATGTTGTATATAATGGTTTATCTAAATGTGTTTTTAATTAAAGTATTATATATTTCAGAAATTTAGAATATTCATTTAATAAATATTATATATATATATAATAATATTCCATGGTTTTTGATTAAAAGCTAGTTTTCAAAATAAAGAAAACAGTTTTCAAACCCATGGATTACCCTTCAGATTCAGATCAGATCAGTTATCAGCAGTTAGATCCGGCCGGTACATCCCAATCGTGTGTGGCAAGTTAAGGGGGGACAGTCCGCTAACTCCAAGGGGGTTGAGTTTGTCGAGTCTGTCAGTCGCCCACACATTGGGGTGTTGTCTCGCTATATGATGCGACGCAGCATTCCGCACAGACAGTGAGATGTCTTTTATCAGAGACCCACTCATATGATACGGTGCAGTTAGTCGACCTATAAGTTCAGCTTAGGGGTCCATTGGGAGTTTTCAGATACAGAAGCCATGCTAGAAATATTTTCAGATTCTCAGTATAGAATATTAAATTAAGAGTTTTATACGTTAGGCTTGGCTAGATTTTCAGAAAAACAGATTTCAGTACAATATTCAGAAAACAGATAATTACAGATTTCAGTACATTGTTTTCAGGAGACAGAATAAGTTTTTAGAAAAGTTTATTATCAGAAAAGCATTTTATTATAAACGTATTTTATCAGAAGAGTATTATCAGAAAACTATATGATTAGAAAAGTTTTATCAGAAAAGTACATTTCAGAAAAGATATAATTTCAGCTTTTCAATTTTTAGTAAAGTAAAAGTATATATATTCTTAGTTTTTCGATTTTCAGAAATTCAATTTCAAAATAGTTTTCTGTATAAATTTCATAACAGTTTCCAGAAAATAGATTTCAGTGTAGTTTTTAGAGATATTTCAGTTTTCAGAAAAGAATATCATATTAGCTTTTCAGTTTCAGAAATATAAAGGAATATTATTTCAATTTATCAGATTTCATAAAAGTATATTATATTAGTTTATTAATTTTCAGAAAAGTATATTATATTAGTTTATTAGTTTTCAGAAAAGTATATGATATCAGTTTTCAGTTTTCAGAAAAATATATATCTCAGCATTTCAGTTTTCAGGAAAATATATTATTCCAGCTTTTTAGTTTTTAGATCAGTATATTATTTCAGCTTTTCAGTTTTCAGAAAAGTGGCCAAGTAAATAGTTATAATAGAATTTTAAGTATTTCAATTGTAAATTAAAAGTAATTATTTAGGCTTGGCTATCAGATTTTATCGATCATATATTATTTCAGCTTTTCAGTTTTCAGAAAAGTGGCCAAGTAAATAGTTATAATAGAATTTTAAGTATTTAAATTGTAAATTAAAAGTAATTATTTAGGCTTGGCTATCAGATTTTATCGATTAAACATTCTTAGCTTGTATTTAAAAAGTAAAAAAGTTTATCAGTTTTCAGTGTATCAGTTTTCAGCAATAGCAGAGTTTTCAGTTTATCAGTTTTCAGTATTAGTAATAAGTTTGAAGAGTTTGAAGAGTCAGTTAAATTCAAAGTTAATTTTATTATATTTAAGATCTTTTAGTAAATTAAAAACGCACTCACTGAGCTCCTTTAGCTCATTATAGTTTTTATGTTTTATAAACCAACCTCCCCAGGTACAGATACAGGTACAAGTGCAGATGTTGCAGGGACTTCGAAGACCAGCGGGACTAGTCAGAGGATGCTGTAACTGTTTTACAAGCATATATAATATTTTAAATTGTTAAGTTTGTATTTTCATATTGTTTTATGTGTATAAGTATTTTATTTAAAGATTTGATTCATTTATTTTTTATAATTGTTTATTTTAATATTAAACTGTTTGAGTTGTGGTTTGTGGAGGTGAACTGGAGATCCACCGTAGTTGAGATTTGAAAACAAATATAGAAGTGTTCAAGTTGTTATATGCAGGTCTCCAAGATTTGTTAGTCTCAGAAAAACAGAGGAGCTCTGCTAAAATTTTATAAAAAAAAAAAAAATTTTCTACTCAGATTTTCAGTTATAATAAACGGCTTAGATTCACGGAAGCTTTTCAGCGAGGCAAGCCTCGACTGAAAAGCTACCGTGGAGTGCCGGCAGGCTACCTAATAGGAGATAGTAGGTTAGGGACCTGTCAATTTTTCTGAAAACTGAAAACTGATATCATATACTTTTCTGAAAACTAACAAACTAATATAATATACTTTTCTGAAAACTAATAAACTAATATAATATACTTTTCTGAAATCTGATAAACTGAAATAATATTCCTTTATATTTCTGAAACTGAAAAGCTAATATGATATTGTTTTCTGAAAATTGAAATACTGATATAATATATTCTCTAAAAATTATACTGAAATCTATTTTTTGGAAACTGTTCTGAAATTAATACAGAAAACTATTCTGAAATCGAATTTCTAAAAACTGAAAAACTAAGAATATATATATATATATATATATATATATATATATATATACATTTTCTCATAATTTTGTTGTTATTTGGATAGAAATTTAACAACAAGGTGTTCTGTTACCTATCTATATCAATTTCATCATAATTATAGAGTAAGTAATCAAATCTTTCTTTTAAATTTTCTAAAATTCTAATTATATTATGCATGAATATCATTTTTATTTTACAATCTAATGGTTTAAATTCCATGTTATTTTCATGTTCAGCTTGTATTTGATTTCTTATTTCTTCAATTAATGTAAGAATATTATCTTTTTCAGAAAAATCTAACATAACTAAACTATCACTAAATTTTTCAATGGTTTCCATTATTTCTTATGTCCTTATATCTTAACAAAATTTAGGCAATAACACCTACTATTCTTGAATCATAAAAAAGAAAAGGGTCCAACATGCTTCCGTACCTTTCTTCTTCTTTGACCGCTAAATCATCGGGTGTCCACGATCCTTTTACCGTGCGTTTCAGCACCAACCTAAGTATCCCTTAGGTAACTGATCTGTGTCCCTTCAACAACTAGCAGCACAACCTAGTTTCGTTTCCTACCTCTAGGTGTACAGAAGAAAACTAAAGAAGTAGTTGAAGCAGTTTCTTCTTTATGAAGGAAGAATAGAAGAGTTTAGAGAAAGGTTTGCTAAGATATAAGAGTAAAGAAACTCTTTATTGATTCATATGAATATCTTACAAAGGGAGGAAAGGGAGAGAAAAAGGCTTAACTTCGAATCAACTTCGAATGCCTTTGCCTAATGTCTAACTACATATTTATAGTTGAATTCCGGACATGAAACCCCGGATTTCAAAGGATACAGACTAAAAGATAAAAAGCAAAAAGATTACATTATCTCTTTACAAAGGATAAGATGAAATATCTGTTTGTCTTGACATATCTTTTTATCATGACAGTCTTTTTCAGATGCCTTATCTTTAGATAGCGGTATAGCTGGTATCTTCTTTTGAGTAGATAAGGGGACCACTCAGATCTTATCTTCTTCATTCTTCGTCGCTATATGCCGACGGTCTATCTGGCACCTTATCTTTATCTTTGCTTTTGGTATCGAAGGTACATGCGGGGCATGTATTCAAATCATGCTGTCTAAATTGACAGATACGTTCTTGAGCCTGAGGGCTTGATTTGACAGCTCCAGTATTGAGAAGCTTTATCTTTGTAGCCATGTAATTTCAAGCAGAGACAGGTGTTGTCTTTGCTGGAGAAATCATGATGGAAGATAATATCTTTTGTCCGCCATATGTGCGAAATCCACGCTTGAAGCTAGCTTCTAGTCCTTGTAGGACTATTCTGATCCCTATCGCTCTTCTATAATGGATATCTTTTTCTTCAAATTTGGGCAGATCTTTCTTAAGCTTTTGCGCTGTAATTGAAAATGAATCTGCTTTTGCAATTTGGATGAAATGGTAAGCAGGATATCTGTCATCTTTATGGAAATCAGGACCTGCAGATAAAATTTTTAATACAATAATATCTTTAGGGGTCATGGTAGGATTGTGTATGTAGCAATCCTTCACGCCTTGATATATCCATTTGGGCAGTTGTGAAATCTCTATGGAGTTTAAGGCTCCAAAATCAAACCAATATCTTATCTCTTCTGGAGATGAATCTTGGAGAAAATTAATTTTAGGATAAATCCCAGAATAATCAATATATCTGTTATCAGTATTTGAAAGACTATAAAGCCTTTTCATTATCGTTAATTGTTCCATAACTGGTTCAATCATATCTGCAACAGTGGGAATATTGAGTTGAACTCTTTTCCCTTTATCTTTCTGTGGTCTTAATTCAACATCCATGGAGGAAGAGGATGATGTTGATTCGAAGTTGATTCGAAGTTAAGCCTTTTTCTCTCCCTTTCCTCCCTTTGTAAGATATTCATATGAATCAATAAAGAGTTTCTTTACTCTTATATCTTAGCAAACTTTTCTCTAAACTCTTCTATTCTTCCTTCATAAAGAAGAAACTGCTTCAACTACTTCTTTAGTTTTCTTCTGTACACCTAGAGGTAGGAAACGAAACTAGGTTGTGCTGCTGGTTATTGAAGGGACACAGATCAGTTACCTAAGGGATACTTAGGTTGGTGCTGAAACGCACGGTAAAAGGATCGTGGACACCCGATGATTTAGCGGTCAAAGAAGAAGAAAGGTACGGAAGCATGTTGGACCCTTTTCTTTTTTATGATTCAAGAATAGTAGGTGTTATTGCCTAAATTTTGTTAAGATATAAGGACATAAGAAATAATGGAAACCATTGAAAAATTTAGTGATAGTTTAGTTATGTTAGATTTTTCTGAAAAAGATAATATTCTTACATTAATTGAAGAAATAAGAAATCAGATACAAGCTGAACATGAAAATAACATGGAATTTAAACCATTAGATTGTAAAATAAAAATGATATTCATGCATAATATAATTAGAATTTTAGAAAAATTAAAAGAAAGATTTGATTACTTACTCTATAATTATGATGAAATTGATATAGATAGGTAACAGAACACCTTGTTGTTAAATTTCTATCTAAATAACAACAAAATTCTGAGATTGCTGAGTACAGCTCACCCCCATAAACCCCGAAATGGTATCAGAGCCTAGTTATAAAGATTCAGGAGAAACCTAGCATATTATGCAGGAATTTGTAAAAAATACAAAAAGATTAACCCAAACATATGATAATCTGAACATATTTCAAAATATGTTGAAAGATTTCAAGTATATAGGCTGGAAACCTAAACTTTCCTCATAAGCTTATGCTTCTGGAAGATTTAGGTATAACAATGCCACGTACTTGTATGTTTGAAAAGATAAAACATGATTTTAACAGTAATAGTTCTGGCTAAGGAAAGCCTTGGTCTCTAATTTGTCTTTATGACTCACCTCGCTTTCCTGGGAACTAAAACTGATAAAAATCATGGACAAAATTAATAATCTGCAAGAAGTAGAAGAAAGATATATAGAATTAAAAGATTCTGAATTAAAAATAGAAAAATTGTAAAGAATTACAGAAAACAATAATATACTATGGAAAGAAAATTTTAGTAGAATTACAACAAATAAGAAGTCTATTAGAAAAGAAAAAGAAAAAACAAATACATCACATGTAACAGATCCAATAGCCTTACACTTATTAAAAATGAAAATACCAGAAAATTATAAAAAATGAGTTCTTCAGAAGAAAATTCTGATATTGATAATTTAATTACAAAAATAGGTGAAATAGATATAAATAATTCTCATAATTTTATTAATATTAAACCAGATATAAAACAAGAATTAAATCCTAATATAACAGATATTCCTAGTTCATCTAGAGGACCATTTGCAAGGGAACCTCCATTAAGAAGAAGAAATAACACTCCTGGTGCACAAACAAGAAATCCATTAGGATATGCTGGATTAACATCAGTACCACAAGAAGATAATTATACTCCATTAGAAAAAAATGAGAAATGAACATATAAATCCATTTGGAATATTTTTAAACTTAGATTGCATAAATAATGTAGAAGAAGCAATTGATAAATGGGAAACATCTCTCAGGATAGCTGTAGAAATTAATAAAATGGATTTAACTGTAACAAAAAGTTTTATTGAAAAAACACTACTTAATAGTGCTTTAGATTTTGGCAACATATGCCTGAAGAAACAAAAAATGTGATATTATCATCAACAACTTCAGCAGATTTAATAACAGCAACAGTAGAAGCCTTCCAATTAGAATTTCATGGGGAAGGAAGATTAATTACAGATCCAACAACAATAAATAAATATTGTATTGCATTACAAAGATTACAATTATGTGTATGTGTGAAATAGAACGATATATTTGTGTTTTTCAAGATTATTATTATCATATTTATAATCAAATAGATACTGGTTATAGTTATTATTTGCCTTTATTCTTTTCTAAGATTCCTGACCCTTGGGGACAGAAACTGATAGAAACATATAATCCTAGGACTGCAGATACTTTAGGAAAAAGAATAGCACATTAAGAAATAAACTTAGTACTTGTGTGGAGATGCAATATTAGCTAAAGCTATAAAATGATTAAGAAAAAGAATTTCTTTATGTTGTGATACACCTAAAATGCCACTTATGATAGGATGTGATAGTCCATATTATTATGGAAAAATTAAAAGAAAATATAAAAAACGAAAACACTATAAGAAAAGAAGATATTTTAAACCTAGAAAAACAAATTATTATAAGAAAAAAGGATATAGAAAAACTCATAAACCCACATACAGAAGAAATAAAAAACCTTTTACAAAGGAATGCAGATGTTATTTTTGTAATCAATTAGGTCATTATGCAAATAAATGCCCTAAGAAATTTGATAAAAATAAAAGAAAATAGAAATTGATGAAGATATTGAACAAATGATAAATAATGAAGAATTTATTCAAATTAATGATTTTGAAGAAATTACAGATTCAGATGAAAGCATATTTATTTTAACAGAAACAGATTATAGTGATTTTAGTGAAACAGAATAATGGATATAGCCACAAGTTCTCAAACTAATGAAGATATTGATAATCAAATAGAACATCTAGGAGAATATAAACAAGAAGTTTTAATAGATAAGAAAAAATTAAAACAGATACAAAGAAAAATTTTAATCTATCAAATTATTCAGGATTTTATACAAGACTGTTAACAAAGTTTGGAATAAAATCCAGAAAACATCATTTATATTACGGATTAAATATAAGAGAAAACATTAGATATTTCCTTAACTTCAAATAAAGTAATGATATCTTTATTAAATAAAAAAGATATTCAAGAAAAACTAAAACAAATAAAACCAGAAATACAAAATACTCTTGGATGGATACATATTGGTGCTATACAGATAATTTTAAAATCAACATTTAAAGAAGGATTAGATACTCCAGTTCTGAAATTAATACAGAAAACTATTCTGAAATCGAATTTATAAAAACTGAAAAACTAAGAATATATATATACTTTTACTTTACTAGAAATTGAAAAGCTGAGACTATATAATAACTTTTATTTTTCGAAAAACTGAAAAGCTGATAATATATATATATATAATATATATATATATATATATATATACGTTTCTTATGCTGAAAACTAAAAAGCTGTACCAATGGAATATATTTTTATTCTTTTCTAAGAACTGAACAGCTGAGAAATAATATACTATTCTGATAACTAAAAAGCTGAAAACTGTTTTCTTTACTTTGAAAACTAACTTTTAATCAAAAGCATGGATATACATCAAACTTATTTCTTTAAATAAATATAATTTCTAAATTTCTGAGTTATAAAATACTTTAATTAAAACATACTTAAACATAAATTCTATTTAACTTACAAAACTCATATAGGTAAATAAACACATATAATATCACAAATACTTCAATCAGCTTAAAAACATATTAAAAAACATTTCAATCAAAGCGAAATCTTACTTTCGCTTAAATAAAATCATAACTTGTCATAAATTACTTTAAAACTTACTTAAAACATACTATGGAAATAAAATATACTTTACTTGAAAATAATTTACATCACTGATTACTAGTTCTCTCTAAACTTTGAGCTCCGGTTCCTTTGTCTCAAAACATTTCTTGACTTTCCCATAACGTTTTTTTTCTCTCATACTACGAAGATTTCTTCCTAAAGTAATATATTTTTAAATAAATCATTAATATAAATATAATCACTAATACAAAAACTCAATTAAAACATTTAACACTTTATTCTTCAATTTTTCTATTATCTTAAAAGCAATTACATTTAATTTGCTGAAAATCATGTCTCTAAAATTATATTTTCCTTCAATAAATCAATTTCTCTTAAATTGAATCTCTTTTATCACAACTTAATATATTTACTTTATTTTCTAAGCACCAATGTGTATCACAATCATACAGATACAATTTCTAATACTTAATTGCTCATCAATTGAAATCTCTACACTAGTAACATTCGATTTCTACACAAATGCTCATTCTAATCTTTATTAATTTCACATAAATAAACTTCTTTCACTTAACAACATCAAATTCAACTTCATTAAACTCAATTAAACTAATTATAGATTCAATTTCACTCCAAACACAACATTATAACAAAACTCATAATACCAGTCACTAATTTAAGAATCATTTTGATATCTTACTTAATGATTCTCAATTCGCACTATCAATTAACTTACTAATTTCTTGATTTTCATTCTAATCAATTCCAATTAAACTTATTTCAATTAAAACACTACAAAAACTCAAATCAAATACTAAATCAACAAAACCCATCATCAAAATCATCACCCAAACATTCAATTTCACTTATATTCTCAACAATCAATTTCAATAACAAATCAAAACTCAATCAACTACTAAAATCAATTCAATTTCATTTTATACTCAACAATCAAAACTCCAACACAATTTAATTTCATCAAATTCAAACCAAATCAACTTCATCACACTTACCCAACTCCTCTTGCTCTTCTTCTTCTTCTTCCTCTTCTTTCTTTCTTTCTTTCTTCTCCGGTCCACTTGCTTCTTCTCTCTTCTTAGCCGCTGTCCTTCTTCTTCCTTCTCCTTCAGCTGCTGTCACTTCCTCTTCTTCCTCTTACTGGCAGCTGCTATGTTTCTCTTCTTTCCTTCTCCCGCTCGCTGCTCACTTCTTCTTCTCTCTCTCTCTCTCTCTCTCTCTTCTTCTTCTTCTTCTTCTCACTGCCTCACCCTCTGTTTCGTTTCTTCTTCTTTTTTTTTTTCTGGTTCCTTTTCTTCATTTCATTTTTTTTTTTT
>QUWJ01002163.1:0-28713 GCA_003430845.1 Xanthoceras sorbifolium
TGTACACTAATAACATAACTCGTTACTTCTATTGATAAGTTTGTAGTAGTTTAAGTTTATTAATTTTGCTTTGGTTTGACATTTTGTTTGAAGTTAGTGTTTAATGTTTTGGTGTTACGGCAGGGAAATTGATGCCGGAAATGGCGGTGAATCCGTCTGGTTTAGTGATGGTTGCTCTTGCAAATGCGTTTGCATTGTCTTCAACTGTTTATGTTGCGGCGAATATCTCCGGTGGGCATGTAAATCCGGCTGTGACATTTGCAAAGGCTGTTGGAGGACATATTAGCGTGCCAACCGCTCTCTTTTACTGGGTTTCTCAGATGCTGGCCTCTGTTATGGCTTGTATTCTCTTGAGAGTAACTATTGTTGGCCAGGTAACACCCCACAACATTTTCTTTTGTATGTTTTGGATTGTATATACAAAGTCAGAATTTCAATTATCCAATTTTTATGGTAGAAAATGTTAAATACTTTGGTAGGTCGTACCAACCTACACAATTGCACAAGAAATGACAGGTTTTGGTGCATCTATACTGGAAGGCCTCCTTACATTTGCTCTAGTTTACACTGTTTACGCGGCTGGAGACCCTAAACGTGGGGCATTGGGCGGCATTGGACCTCTGGCTATTGGGATGATAGCGGGGGCAAATGTCTTGGCAACGGGGCCGTTCTCAGGTGGCTCAATGAACCCGGCCTGTGCCTTCGGGTCGGCCGTGGTTGCCGGTAGTTTCAAGAATCAAGCAGTCTATTGGGTTGGACCCTTGGTTGGAGCCACGGTGGCAGGACTTGTCTATGACAATGTGGTGTTCCCTGCTCAAGCTCCCCCTGATTCTCTCAGGGGAATTTCTGATGGAGTTGGGCTGTGATTTAATACAATTATTGTATTTTTTTTTAATTGTGATTTATTAGGAGATGTAATAGCATAAATTTTTTTGTACTGATTAACCATTTCAATTTATGAGAATTTGACTTGCAAATAACTCTTGGTTAGTAAGGTCCCTTTTTTGGGCAGCAAAAATCAGCTTCTGTTATAAGTAAAACGCTTTTGATAAAGACTGGGCTGCTTTTCAAAAACTGATTATTGAAAATCAGTTTTTTATCTGATATGTGAATACAAAACAAACCCTACATAATATGCACCTTAATTTAATTACCTCCTGCACTTTGGAGGGAGGAGCTGACATCGAGTTTGTCAATCAGGCCAGACTGGACTGACTTGGTCTGAAATTTTTCGTTATTACTTAGTTTGGCCGAACCCAACGGAGTAACAATTTTAAATAATCCATCATCAGATTGGATTTCATTCAAACTGAACCATACTTCGACTAGACCTAATTGGGCTTTGACCGGATTCATGAAGTTTGTGTAAAATTGAAAAAATTAATTAATGCATGCGCGAGATTGTTGATTATTATTATTTTGAAACCAGTTTCTAAGATTCATGGTGACTTATGGTAAGTTCTTATGTTATTTCTCGGAATTTGGATCCTCTCCTCACCTAAATTTTATTTTTCACCTTTTTTGAAGCATGTGATTAGATGTTAATAAAGTAATAGTAAAAAGTAAACATATCCTAACCATTTATTTATTATAATGATTATGTGTTATGAGATTAAAATAAAGTGAGTACAGATTAGGTGAGGAGAGGATACTGATCCTTTCTCGTGACAGAAACTTTTATTAGTATATAGTTGAATATGGCATTGAACTTCAAAGGTCATGCCCCGACACTCCTCAATAGAACAAAAGTCTGATCCTAAAATTCTGTCATTTGTTTTTTTGGATATAATGAATTTTAAAACGGGTATAATGTGTTTTCATTCTCCTAGTCTAAAAATGTAAATTTTAAGAGATGTTTTTTTTATTAAAAGACACTTTTCGTTCAAACAACTAGGTCCACTCTATCGAAGTTGTGATGAAATCACACAATTGATCTGTGATTAAATTGACTGTTTTCATAATTTTTTATTTTAAAGAATTTTATTTTATTATTAATGAAAATATAAGGATAAAATGATTAAATTTTAACTAATTAAGAGAGTGACATGTGCAATGATGCGACAAAAACTATAGAAAAATGATTAATTTTTTAGCTAATTAAAGAGGAGTGAGTGTGTCATGTGATAAAAGCTAGTAAAATGCATTATTTGGACACTAATAAAAATAGCGTTTTATCCCTTTGAGTTTTGTTTTTCTATATTTACCCTTATTTGAATTTATATTGAGTTTAAAAGGTAAAAAGTCTATTTTACTCTTAAATATAAATTGAAAATGATTATTGTACCATTAAGATATTTATAATTAATAATAAAAAAATGTTAAAATAAAAAAATAAATTTAAATAAAAATAGAAGGTCAGTCCCATTAAGGTGGCCTCCACAAAGAAATTGAGCGACGATCTCCTTCCATAGTATGAGGTGGAGTAGATCACTCATTAATTTCTTCCAATGGGAGGAGAAATCCTTGACCGTTAGCTAGTATTGTCTCTGATCTTTTTGTTTTTAATTTTTCAACTTCCAACATTATTCCAAATCAACACAACGTAAATCTGGCCAAAAAAATTTTAATTTCTGCGACCAATAATACACAAACAATAAAGAAGAGAGATGAAGGATTTATTTTGTTATTTTAATTTTAATAATTTTAAGTAGTTTTTCATATTATAATTTTTGTTAATTTACCTATTTATCGTTATATTTTACAAGTATTAACAATATATATATATATATATACCAACGAATGGAATTCTAACAATAGGGGGGTTTTGTAAAAAAATGAAACTAGAAGAGATATAATGCCGTTGTTTAAAACTAGAGGTGCCTGTATATTATTTGGATTAGGCCATATTATGGTCGGATCACTGTTCGGCCCGAGCCTAATAGAGCAACAAATATGAAACATGATTACGGACTTTGACTGGATCAGGACCAGATTAAACCTAAATTAATTATTTTTCTTCAAAAGAAATTGGAAAAAACTTACCATTTTATAACTTTTTTTTTTTTTAGTACTTGAACAGATCGAGCAGAAGTCAAAACATACTCGGACTTCGATTGGATTCGGGTTAGAATTTATTTTTCCTTAAAAAGCCCAATAATAGATTTTGATAATATTTGGATCAGATGGCTTTGGACTAGACCAATTTAGGACAGTACAAAATCAAATTCAGATTGGACCAGATCAAATCCCCCAGCCCTTTTAACACCTTTTTTATTTTATTTTTTAAAAATTTAATATTTTAACGAATAATTATTAATTTAGTCCCTAATTTTTAAAAAATTATTAATTTTTTAATACAGTTTCGTTTATTATATTCTTGGACCATAAATTTTTATAAATGTATTAATTTAGTCACTTTGACCAATTTTTAACAGTCAAACTAATTGAAAATATTAAAAAGATAGTTTTACCCATAACTCTATTTAAATTAGTTAAAACTATAATTTTACCCTTAAATTTTTAAAAATATTATTAATAATTAGAAAGATAATATGGTTATTTATAAATTTTTAAAATAAAATTTTAAATTTTTAAAATTTTTTATAATATATCATTAAAGTTTTTTTAAAATTATATTTTTAAATTTTTTTTCTCCATTTAAATTTTTTAAATATTTTTAAATTTTTATTTTTAAAAAAATTAATATAAAATGATCATATTATCCTTCTAATTATTAATAATATTTTTAAAATTTTGAGAATAAAATTTTTTAATAACTCATTTAAATAGAGTTAAAAGTAAAACTATCTTTTTAATATTTTTAATTAATTTAACTGTTAAAAAATTAATTAAAAAAATTAAATTAATATATTTATAAAAAATAAGAATTTAAGAATATAATAAATAAAATTATATTTAAAAATTAATAATTTATTAAAAATTGGAGAAGAAATTAATAATTACCCAATCTTAACGCCTCTATTTGAAACTGAGGAGAAAAGTTTTTTTTAATAATTTGCCCATAATAAAGGAACACAAATATCATCGTGGCTCCTTCTTCCTATATCTTTCCGAACTAGCTGAGCTCTGCACAACGGGCCAAACATCAATCATCCATGGCGCTTAAAACCCTCTCAACATTTCTATCTCCTCTCTCTCTTCCCCACCATCACCTCCACCTATCCAACTCTCACCTCAAATTCCTCAAATTTTACGCTAAACCCACTCTTATCCTTTGCAAGTCCACTGTAGCACCAGTGACACAATCCGAATCCGAAGGAACCGGGGCCGCTGCCCCGACCCGAGGAGACCGTTTTCTTGAACTCCAACAAGCAAAGGAGGCTGCCAAGACAGTCCTAAGAGAGACTAAGAAGAAGAAAAGGAAAGAAAAATTTTCGAAGGTTAATACAACCGTTGCTTCTTGTTATGGCTGTGGAGCTCCTTTGCAGACCTCCGAATCCGATGCTCCCGGTTATGTGGATTCGCATACTTATGAATTGGTATTTCAAACACGAGCTAAGTTTAAGTGTTTTGCTCGTTTGGTGATAAATTTATCTGGGTTTTGTTGAATAGCTAGTGAGTAGTTTAGAAATTGTACTTTTGGTATGTCAATATCTTGGAACTGTTTGCTCAATACATAGGGAGGTAATTTTTGTTGCTTTCAGGGGTGAAATTTTGTTGGTTTCTGTTTCAAAGTTTTTACCAAGTAAGGTTTTTCGTGTTGGTTTGCCTGTAATTACTAATGAGTATATTTGACATTGATTGTGTGTTCTTTTTTGTTTGCTTGTTGTCAGACATGGCTGTTCAAGTACAGAGACTGGTCGAGGCAAACAAAATACCTATTAAGAAGCATTTTTGTTGGTGTTTCATTGTTTCTGGAATGATATTAGATTAGTTCTTGCTTGTTGTGAAAGTATTTTCAAAAATGCTGACTAGACAATACCTTAGAAACTGTCTGTTCCCATGAATAAATTGCATGGAGGTTTTAATGACAATGATTTTGGAAAATGGTGTTTAGTTGCCATTAATGAATTTATGTTACTGTATCGGGAAATTTAAAGTTATATTGATGTGAAAGAGCTTACTATATGTTTGTGTTTGACTTGCAGAAGAAGAAACATCACCAGCTTAGAACTGTTCTTTGTGGGAGGTGCCGCCTTTTATCCCATGGACACATGATAACTGCTGTTGGTGGGAATGGAGGTTATTCCGGTGGGAAGCAGTTTATTTCGGCTGATGATCTTAGGGAGAAGCTGTCTCACTTGTGCCATGAGAAGGCCTTAATTGTTAAATTGGTGTGCACTATCCTCTTCTGACTTTTCTTCATTGAGTATGAGTTAAATGAATCTGGGTAAAGTGAAAATTGAAAATGTATAAGAAGATTTTTTAATGTTTGAAAGGAAGCTTGCTGTAAATCATCAGGATGAGATGTTTTCTCAGGTCAAAAGTAGCAGAACTTAGTTATACTAAATTAATGAAATTGGAAATATTTATTCTGTATTCTAGATTTATTGATCTGCTGAATTGTCTATGAACATGCTTAGTGGGTTTTCTAATTTTTGTTGCTAATTATATTTAGGTTGATATTGTGGACTTCAATGGCAGCTTTTTGGCTCGTGTGCGTGATCTTGCTGGTGCAAATCCAATCATATTAGTTGTGACTAAGGTAATCATTATCACATAGGTGATTGCAGAAATCTATGATATCAAACCGTGGGTTTGATGAGAAGTGGCTCAGATCATTCATGCTTTAGTGATCACTGACAGGTTGATCTTCTTCCGAAGGGGACTGATCTTAATTGTGTTGGTGATTGGGTTGTGGAGGCCACAACAAAGAAGAAGCTTAAGTAAGTAGTTTTTGCTCCTTGCTCATGCCTATTATATGCTATACACTTCAGCGATATAACTGAAGTTCTTCATGGCAAAAAAAGAAAACCATGTTGTTCTCCCCATGTACTTGTTCTAATGGCTTGAGTCAATTTAGTCTTTTGATGCAGTACCTAGGTTTCCAAAATAAGGTAATGCACAATTTTAACCGTTCAAATTTGGAAGCTTGGATTGAAAATTTCTGAGAATCTTTGCTCTTTTTACAGTGTCTTGAGTGTCCATCTCATCAGTTCGAAATCTTTAGCTGGAATTGCTGGAGTTACTTCAGAAATTCAAAAGGAGAAAAAGGTTCACTGCAACATTATTTTCTTCATAATTTCGTGTATAATATTCTTCTCTTAGATAAAACTATTTGGCTCTTTTATATAACTCATAGTTTACTAAATTAGACATGTAATGGATTTTGGCGTTCAGACAAGTTTCCAAGTTTTCTTAACTATATCTGATTCTGTTCTTCAAACCTTTTAGAGGACAATACTAGGGCATTGTTAGAAGAACTAGTAATCTGTATTTCTATCAATATTTTCCTGTAATTTTTGTTCATAATCTATAATGTTATGTGCTGTCTTTCATCAAGCTTACTCTTTTTTTAAGATATTACTATTGCATCACAAGGGACAAGTTATTTTGAATTCTGATTGTAGGAATAAGCTTAGATGTAATATGAAACTATTATTTTTATTGGTTCTTGACATAGACTATTTGCGTGCAGGGACGAGATGTTTACATTCTGGTTAGTATATTTCTGAACTGGAATCTTCATGCTGGTTTATGGGTAGTCACAGAGGAAAAATCATCTGTTTTGAACTGGAAAACGACTATGGTTGATGTCACATTGAAACTGCTTCACATTTGACCTAGATTTAACTTTTGCACCATAATACTCTCTCTGTTTCTCGCTTTCTTCCAAAAATCTAAAAAGAAGGGCATGGTTGGTGAACTTCCATAGAACTAATTAACAGCTCCTTTCGCACTTCCCAATGATAAAATCAGTTCTCTGTGAAAATGGTCTCATTTCTCAATTTCTACTTGTATATATTTTGTGTAATAGTCCTATTCCAAACATACACACACGCTCTATGGCATACTAGTTCAGAAATGAGTGATATCTTTCTTTTGCTTTGGATTTTCAAGTCCTCTTTACCCTAAAATTTTGGTTTGAACCTTTAAATTTCCTGTAAAGCTGTTTTGGTTTTGTCAATTTATAATTCCTACAGGGATCAGCTAACGTTGGGAAATCTGCATTCATCAATGCATTACTGAGTAAGTGCATGCCATTTATTTTATTTTGGATTTAGAAATATCCAGACAGTAAATTGAGTTAATCAAGATTTATATGCTAACTGATGCTCATTTCATCCGATGCGAGTTGTCCACTTTTTTTTGTTATTTAATCTTTATTTCTTCTCTGGAGTGATCATTTTGAACTTAAGCTTTTTGATATTATTGGTGGCAAGTGATATACATTGAACAATAAACTTGATATTACTGTTTGAACTTTGTTCTGAAATTTGATAAAAATTGTAATGTTTTTGCTTGGATTTTGGATGAAATGAAACCATTTTTATATATGTTTTAAACTTTAGTTTTTGATGTCTTTATCTATAATATTTTGCCATTCATCAGCTTTGACTTACCATTATCATTACTAACTTCAGAAACAATGGGGGAAAGGGATCCGGTTGCTGCAATGGCACATAAGTACAAGCCAATACAATCTGCCGTTCCTGGAACTACCTTAGGTCCGATTCAGATTGATGCTTTTCTTAGTGGAGGGGTATGGCACTTATATGAGCATTATATTTGTAAAAAGCTACATCCTCTTTGACGTGCTAGCATTCTTTTATGTGCATATAATTTCTAACTGGTACACCTGCATTCATTTCCTATTTTGTGAATGTTTCGAAACTAACATTTTCTTCCTTCAGAAATTGTTTGACACACCTGGAGTTCATCTCCACCATCGGCAAGCTGCAGTTGTTCATGCAGAAGATTTACCTGCCCTTGCTCCTCAAAATCGACTCAGGGGTCAATCTTTTCCTGTATGTTTCTTTCAAACTTTCATGATGTTGGCACCATTAGTCTCAATTTTCTGAGATTTTTACTCTGTGTTACCCATAACTTTCAGGTGGAATGTGAAAATGGGATAGCAGATGAATATAAATCCAATGGCTTGAATGGGTTTTCAATATTTTGGGGAGGTCTTGTCAGGGTTGATGTCTTGAAGGTTTTGATTCTTGTAGTTTCATCATAATGGTAGTCAAACTATTTCATGGATGCTTTGCTTTCTTTTCTGGATTCAATATGTTCTATTCCTGATACTTACAGGTCCTCCCTGATACACGTTTGACATTCTATGGACCAAAGTCTTTGCAGATTCATATTGTACCCACTGATAAAGCAGATGAATTTTATCAGGTAATCCTATTCATCATACAACGTTGGTCATAATTTTTGCATATATTACATCTCAAAATTGACCTTTGTTTTGTTTTCTTTTTTGGTATAAGGAATGTTTTCTGTTTCTATTGTCTCGATTACTTATCAGGTGTTCTCAGCAGAAGAAGTTTTATAGTAAAGATGTCTTATGAGCTGCTTGTTCTCCCACTAATAAAAGAGTGTCTTGAGCTTTTTAGCTTATTAGGGTTATCTATGCAAACTATTGAACAAATAAATTGGCATCTGCACGATAGGAACTGTTCTTGCACTCATTTGTGTATCGGCTACCTGTTAGGATTGCACTGTTACGCATGAACTAGAATTTTTGTTATTACATGTGATGCCGTATCTTAAGCTTTTATTCCTGCAAGGGAATCATTATACTCAGATGGCAAGTCCGATATGGACATAACAATTTGACCATTAAGAAGTTGGTATATTGAAGAAGTTTAGAACCCAATGAATAAAGAAGAATCAGATGATTTCTGGAAATCCATAAAATCAAACTAGTTCCTATTTTTAATTCCGTTGGTATTCTTCCCATTTTTGGCCTTTGTTTTGACTATTTCATTTTTAATGTAAAATAAATATATTTACTGAATTGCTGCAGGAAGAACTTGGTGTTCTGCTGACACCTCCAACCGGAAAAGAAAGAGCAGAAAGCTGGAAAGGACTGGAAATTGAGCGACTGTTACAAATAAAATTTGAAGATGCTGAAAGGTTTAATTTTATTTACATTTTTGTGGTTGTGGTCATTGACATTAGAAGCATTTTGTGGAATATGGAGTTATATGCCTATATTCCTCTTTTGTATTTTGTTCTCATTTATAAATTTGGTAATTTAATTTTAAAGATGACGTTTTGTTGGTTTGAACAGGCCTGCTAGTGATGTGGCTATTTCTGGACTAGGATGGATTACAGTTGAACCTATCTGCCGATCACTCAGAAAATCTAATATAACTTCAGAAGAAATTGCCGAAGAACTGCATTTGGCTGTCCACGTCCCTAAGCCAGTTGAGGTATTCATAAGGTCTCCAATGCCAGTGGGCAAGGCTGGAGCTGAGTGGTACCAGTATAGAGAGTTGACAGAGAAGGAACAGGAAGTAAGACCAAAATGGTATTGTTGAATGGTGATGCTACTGGTTTTCCTGATTCTTTGTGTAAAATCAATTTGTATGAATACATGGTGAGAGATGAGAGGGCTTGTCAAAAATTTTGATGTCCAAATAAATTTTGAGGTTGATGATTGTAGATTTGTATTACATATTTAATATGTTCTTATTTTACCAAATAACCAATGGAATTGTTGCAGTACAGAGGTTAAAAAAATTTGTAATTTCACTCTTGGCCTAGTGGTGTAAACATTATTTTCATATTTGTAGTGGAGGTTTTAGTTTCACTGGACTTATTCACCACGTGGTGGGTGATTCTCCCATATTATAAGTAAATATTTCTTCGTGTTATGAGTTGATTTTTTTGTGACGCATGGTAGGTTTCTGACCAAATTGTGTCAGTTTTTTTTTAAAAAAAAAATTTGAAAAAATTTAGGGCCTGTATTTGCTCTTTGGGTTTTTTTTTTTTTTTTTTTTTTTTGAAATCTAACATAAGGATTTACATGGCTACAAAGATTTGAACATTGGTGGCTTGAAGAATTTTGAAACCTTTAACTACCAAGGTAAGGGACCTTATGTCGTGGGTTTATTTTTAAGCTTATTTTTATTTTTATATTTTAAAAATATAATCTATGTGCTTATGACAAGTTTATATTTAAAAACAAAAAATTAATGTTAAAATTGAAGACAGGAAAAACATGTTTAATATATTTTTTAAATTAAAAAACACACAACGGTCAACATATTGTTTTTTCTTCTTCTTCTTGAGGAGCTTCTCCATTTGTTATTCTTCTTTTTTCTTTTTCTTCTCGATCTGGTCATCCAACACCGAAAGATAACTTCACCTCCTTCGGCATTGAAGGATGCTCTCTCCTTCACCCTTGGTGAAAGACAGCATGCAACATTTGTTTTTTTAAAAATTTTCTAAATTTATTAGTGTTTTTTAAATTTAATAAAATTAATATTTATTTATTTTAAATTTTATATCTTACATATTTATAATTTTTAATTAAATAATAAAAATCATTTTAATATTAATGTTTTTATATTCCTTAAAAAAATTATTTTATTAAGGTATAAAAGGGTAAAAATTATTTTGGTTTCTAACTTTTTTTTAATTATTACTTTTGACCGATGTTTCATTTTTTAGCTTACGTGGTCCCTAACTTTTCAAATATTTATCAATTTAGTCTTCTATTAGTCAACAGTTAGTCAAATTTAATACTGTTAGGGGTATTTCAGTCTTTAGACACTAAAAATTAAGGTTAAGAAATAAATAAATAATTATTAAATAAAAATTAAATTTTAAAAATAAAATAATAACAACTGAAAAAATAAAAAAAGAAAAATAATTAAAAATAGTTTTTAATAACTTATTTTATTTTAAAAATAATAATTAAATTTATAATTTTTAAAAATAATAATGCCTCCTCTTCCTGACATTTTCAAAAAATATTTTTTAAATTTTAAATTTTAATTTTATTTATTATCATTTATTTTCATATATAAAATTTATTTTTTACATTTTAATATTAATTTAAAATGCTATTTTGAATTATCGAATTTTTATAAATTAGTTATTAATAGTAATTTTTTATTTTTTAAGGCATTTAATTTTGGCGTTAATTTATTTATTTAATTTTAATATTTAAGGACTTTCTTATAAATTTTATATATTTTATAATTTTAATTTTTTCGTTGACACATGTTATGGGATTTACAAATTAATGTTAATTTGTTAAATTTTAAAAAATAAAGGGTAAACTCATATTTTTAATTTAATTATTTAAAGTTAAGAGCAAAATGGTCAATGTACATATTCTGCATGTTTGACTGTAAAAAATTTGGTCAAAATGACTAAAATGATAGATTTTTGAAAAGTTAGGAATCATGTGGGCCAAAAAAGAAACATCGGTAAAAATGTAATAATTTGAAAAAAGATAGAGACCAAAATAAATTTTGGCCTATAAAAAATAGATGCTTAGGGGGAGTGTATTCAATTTAGATTGTTAAAAACTTTCAAAGACTTTTATGAAATTAAAAAGTTTGGGTGTACTCAATAAAAACTTTTGAAACTCTATAAAAGTCATGGTATATTCAATATAGACTTTTATAGATTTTAAAAAAATATATAAAAGTCATGGGATATTTAACCTAAACTTTTAACGAGTTTACAAAATCATGGGGTATTCAATCTAGAATTTTAACGATTTTAAAAAAGTCTATAAAATCATGAGATATTTAATCTAAACTTTTTAAGAGTTTACGAAAGTCACGAGGTATTCAAAATATCAGTGACTTTCATAGCTTTTAAAAATACTAAATTTTGTACACAATTTTTCACAAAAATACTTAAAATTTCTCTTCCACTTCTTTAAAATACTTTTAAAGACTTTCTAACAAATAATTTTGACAACTTTTATTATCACTCACTATTAAGCATATTATTCGAAAAAATAATTCAAAAATAATTGTAATCACCCTACAACCTATTATGCAGACAAAAAATAATTTAAAAATTATCGAATATTTTTGACAAGATAGAAAAAATAGTGCTTAAAGTAAAAAAAAAAGTGTGAAATGATTATTTCTGAATATATACTATATTTTTTTGGTTATTCGAGACTTTAAATTACACTTTAAATTTTTTGTTAGCACTTAATAATACTACAAAAATGAAGTTCAATTTTTGATATTTTCAAGATTAAAGAATAATTAAAAATATATATTTTTTAAAATCTAAAATGCATTAGTAATAGAAATAAAAAATTAGGTCAAATATTATAAAATAATTTAATTATATTATAATATATATATATATATATAAATTTGAGTGGATTGATATAATGTATTTATTTATTATTTTTCGTCTTTTCATGTTCAGACGTTATTTTATTTATAATAGTAGATATTAGTGATTTTTTTTTCATTAAAGACATCAAGTATATGATAAGTAATAAATGTTTTAAAAAAACTTGACATTTTGGTTATCTATTTAACTCTATTTTTTTGTGTCATACTTTTGTAGTCAAATTCCTAACAATGCCCATAAATGATTATTGCTAAATAAAAATTGAATGGGCTGGTAAAGTTAACTACTTGTAACATCCCTAATTTAAATAATTGATTTTGAGTATATGGATATAATATTTATGATTTGAGGGGTGAAAAACGTAATTAAATGTAGCGGTCCAGAAATGATGTTTATGGTTTTTATGGTTTTCAGGTGGACCAGATGGAGCGGTCCAGAAATGCTGATGAAGAGAAGGGTGAAAACTGGGCAGTGAGTACCGCGACCAGAGATTGCGATGAGTCGCTCGCGGTGAAAAATGGTATTTTTTGGCAGTGAGCACCGCGACCAGGGATCGGGCTGATTTGCTCGCGGTGAAAATGTGAATTTTGGGCAGTGAGCAACGCGACCACCAGCGCGACCAGGTTACCGCGATAGTTGCTCGCGATGAAAGCGGTGGAATTCCTCCAGTGAGCAACGCGACAAGGTAGCGCAACCACAGGTTGCGATGAGCGGTCGCGATGACCGAAATTGTATAAAAAAAAATAAGCTTCTGGAGGAAGCAACCAGAAAAGAAAAGAGAGAGAAACCGTGAGAGGAGAAAGAAAGAAAAGAAAGAAAAGAAGAAAGAAGAAGAGAGAGAAGAAAAAGAGAGGAAGAAAAGAAGAAGAAGAGGAAGAAGAAAAGAATAAGAAGAAAAGAAAAGGAAGAAAAGAGAAGGAGAAAGAAAAAGAAAGAAGAAAGGAAAAAGAAAATCCAGAAAGGAAACTATAGGAAAACGGTATCCAGGTTGGTGTACGTACATTTTTGAAATCTTTATGTGTTTTGGTTTGAATTTGAGATTTTTGGATAATTTAGTAAATATATGTTTATATTGTTTTTCTATTTGAATAATTTCGATTTAATCGTATATTGAGTGTAACATCCCGGATTTCGGGTAATGAATTTTTGATATATGTGAAATATGTGAAAATAAATTTTTACTATTTGAGGGGGTGTAAATGTAATTAAATGTATGTTTATTTTATGATTTCCAACGGACCGGATTGAATAGTGAAAAATGAGAAAAATGAAAAATTGGAAAACTGGACCAGAGAGCATCGCGACCACAGGTCGCGATGGCTCGCTCGCGGTGGAAAACGCAAAATGGCAGTGAGTGCCGCGATCAGTCACCGCGACCACAGGTCGCGATGGCTTGCTCGCGATGAAAATGGCAAAACTGGCAGTGAGCAACGCGACCAGCCACCGCGACCACAGGTCGCGATGGACTGCTCGCGATGATAATGGCAAAAACAGGCAGAGAGCAACGCGACCATTCGCGCGACCAGGGCGCGCTCGCGATGAAGGCGGTGCGCGCACTCCAGTGAGTGTCGCGACCTGGTGCCGCGACCACAGGTCGCGACGGCGGTCGCGGTAGCGAAAAAAATATAAAAAAAAAAGAAAAAGCTTCTCGTGAAAGCGAGAAACACACAGAACTCAGACAGAGGGCAGAAAAAGAGAGAGTGACCGAGAAAAAGGAGAGAAAGGAGAGAAGAGAAGAAAGAAAGAAAAGAAAAGAAGAAGAAGAAGAAGAGAAGAAAGAAAGAGAAGAGAAAGGAAAGGAAAACGAAATCGTAGAACCGCGATTCTCGAACGAAAAGACGGTACCGAGGTTGGTGTACGTTGTTTTTCGAAATCGTTACGAAAAGCATTTCGTTATCGTTTACGTTTTTGTTTTCGTTACGTTCTCGTTTTCGTTAATTGTTTCCGATTTCGATTTCGTTAATTGTTTTCGATTTTGATTTTGTTAAATGTTTCGATTTCGATTTTCGATGTGTAAAAATTGATGATTGATATACTTATGGTTGATTATGGAAAGATTTTAGTTTGTGTTTCGAATATTTCCGATTTCGTTTTAAACAGTTGATTTAGACTTGTATGTGAATATTGTTCATATTTCTTGAAGTTTATTATGTGATTATATGACTATTGAATGATTATCGATTATTGAGTAATTATTGCGAAATTTATTGTGAATTTGGTTTATCGAAACGGCCCTAGGATACGTAGACATAGAAATGGATATAGGAGGTTGGTATACCAGCTGGGTTTTATTGAGCAGTACTGCGCCGATATTGATTGATTGATATTGATGATATTGATGTACCTCCTCTTGGATTCGTCCAGAGGCTGGGAGATACGTACCTCCTCAGGATTCGTCCTGGGGGTTGGGAGTTGAATGTACCTTCCCAAGGATTCGTTCCTGGGATAGGGAGCTATGTACCTCTCTAGGTTCCGTACCCACGGTCCTAGAGTTGGGAGACACGTACCTCCTCAGAATTCGTTCTGGGGGTTGGGAGCTTGACCCATATTCCAGTCCGTATATGTTTAGTATTCTAGCGGGCCAGAATTGATTTGGAATTGAAAAGTGTATTGAATGTTTTTATTGATCGAAAATTATATATTGACCTCATTATTGAAGTTAAAGTGCTTGAAATTATTATATACTTTGATTCTGAAATTTAATTGTTTTAAACATGATTTGAATTAACATATATATATATTGTGATTTATTTATTATTAAAAGTTATATATGTTTCCATTGAGATTTTAGTACACCCACTAAGCTTTATGCTTAGCGCGTTAGTTTTTGTGTCTAACGCGTAGGTACCAAGAATCCGGACGAAGGTAAAGACTGAAGAACTGGAAGAATTGCAGACCGAGTCACAGGATTGTACAGTTGGGTAGCGATATTTTTGTTATGTATATATATTCTGAAAGCATGCATATACAGGGAATTGTAAATATGTTTTGTAATATGTTTTTAATTAATTACTTTACGATTTCTGAATGTCTGTATATATAATATATATATATATATATATATAATATATATATAAAAGTTGAACGGTTTTATTTTATAAATTGTGATTGATAAGTCGCACTAAACGGCAGAGTGCGCAATTGTTTGAAATTGTTATTGAAGTGTTATTGAAATTGGTATTGAATTGATTTTGTAAAAAACAGGTTTTGGAAAGTCTGAAAAACAAACGGTACTCTGCCGGATTTTCGTAAAACGTTTATTTATTTATGGGCTCACACTGATTTTGAAATGTAAAATTGAAGTTTTGAAAAAGTTTTGAAAGTCCGAGTGGCGCTTCCCGGGTCGGTCCGGCCGGATCGGGTCGGGGGGTGCTACACTGAGTATTATTAATCGTATTTTGATTAGTTGAATATGTTGAAATCAATTGTTTCAGAATATTGAAAGAACAAATCGTTGAATTTCCATAAAATTATGTATATATATTTTTCCTAATATCGATTGAATGTTTATATTAATTGAGTTTAAATTCGATTTGTAAATTACAATTGTGATGTGAAAATATTGTATTGCAACGGCCTTAGGATACTTGGACATAGAAATGGATATAGGAGGTTGGTATACCAGCTGGGTTCATTTAGCAGTACTGCACCGATATTGATGTTGATGTGATATTATGTACCTTCCCATAGATTCGTTCAGGGGTAGGGAGACACGTACCTCCTCAAGGATTCGTCCTGGGGTAGGAAGACACGTACATTCCTAAGGATTCGTCCTGTGATAGGGAGATATGTACCTCTCTAGGTTCCGAACATTTGGTTCTAGAGTAGGGAGATACGTACCACCCTCAGGATTCGTCCTAGGGTTGGGAGTTATGTTCGACAAACAGCCATTGAGGTCGAACGACCCATATTCCAGTCCTGATTTATGTTGAGTATACCAGAGGGCCAGAATTGAGAATGATTTGAAAAGAAATGATTATAACAGAATTTATAATTCAGTTTTGTATGGATTATTAATTGAATTTAGTTGTTTCTATTGAATCGATTTCATATGATTTATTTCCGTGTTTGATTTGAATAATAACATGTTTATATATGATAATATTGTGATATTTTTATTATGGAAAGTTATTTATGATTTTGATAATTGAGTTTAGTGTACACCCACTAAGCTATATGGTTAACGCGTCGGTTTTTATCGCGCATAGGTAACAGAGATACCGAGGAAGGAAAAGACTGAAGAGGTATTAGTTGTAGATAGAGAAGCAGAGTCACCATACTTTTAGGTAGATAATATATATATATATATATATATATATATATATATATTGTTGTCCATTATGGTTAGATACGCATGCATATACAGAGATTTGTAATTGTATTATATATTTATGTTTTGTAAATAATTGTTTTATGTTTTATGTTTTTCATTTTAAAGGTTTGTAAATAATAACTTATGAATTGTTTTATTTAAATATGTTTGAAAATCGCACTAAACGGCAGAGTGCGCATTTGATTGAAAGAGATTTGAAGTGTGGATTTATTATTGGAGTTTTTATTTGAAACAGGTTTTGGGAAATCAAAAACAGAGGAAACTCTGCCGAAATTTTGAAAACTGAAATTTCGATGGGCTCACTAGAAAAACATTTTTAAATTACAATTTATTTGATTTTTAATGGTTTGCAAATTGAAAAGTGAATTAAAAAAGTTTTAAAAACCCGGTAACACTCTGGGTCGATCCAGACGGGTTGAGTTAGGGGGTGTTACACTATTAGTTTATTTGTAATTTTAAAAGTTAATGAAAGTCTATAAAAGTCTATGAAAGTATTTTTAATAAAGTGATTAAAAGTCTATCAAAGTCTATAAAAGTCATTTAAATGAAAATCTATGAAAGTCGTTCATAAATCTTGTAAAGTCTATAAAAGTCATTAAAAAACTATGAACTCTACAAAAGTCATTAAAAGTCATCTAAAATTTAAATTGAATACACCCCCCCTTACTACAAGACGTGTTTTCTAATACTGCTTTCAGTATAGCTAAAAATACAAGTCATAACCCGCGAACTCGACACGAACCTAAGACAAATAAACATGTTCGATTGACCTAAACGGGTTCGGGTTGATAACTGGGGTCGTGTAACCGTTTATATAAAGGGGTCGTGTCGAGTGTAACCCGTGTAACCCGTTTATATAAAGGGGTCGTGTCGAGTGTAACTAAATGGGTTGCAGGTTGATCTGTATAACTCGTTTAGGAGTAGAAAATTATAGTTTTAAAATATTAGGGGCATTATTGTAATTTTATATAATAAAACATAAATTAATTATATTTTTATAGTATATAAAAAATAACAGGTTAGATGAGTCAACCCGTACCCATTTATTAATCGTTTAAACAAACAAGTCGTGTTAGGTTGGGTATAAACAGGTTTATATTATGTGGGTTGAGTCCAGCCCAACCCGCAAACCCGTTTTGTCAGTCCTAGTTTTTAGCACGTTCTACTATACATGTTTTCAGACTTAAAAACGGAAATATAAATGCTATTTTATTTTAAGTGAATTGTACTAAGTTCCCTGGACTTTATCTATAATTACACGCACAATACCAGTTAACCGTTATTACACTTAAGTACCTTTAACCACGTTGACCATTGTTAACTTAACGGTGTATTAACATGAGACGGGTAAAAAATCACTTTACCTTAGATAATTTCAGAATTATATTTATTTAATAAAAAAATTAATTATCTCTTTTATTTTTATAAAAAAAAATCAAATCTTCTCCAATTTTCCATTAATATTCCACACAAATTTTTTTTCTCGATACAACAACAAAATTCCACAACAAAAAATTAATCTTATTCATTCTTCAACAATAACAATCCATTTCTCCAACAAAATCACATAAAAATTTTTCACTCATAAAAAAAATTCATAAGAAATAATTCATCATCTTCCATCTTCACAACAACAATCAATTTTTCCAACAAAATTCACAAAATTTTTTCTCTCACAAAACAAAATTCCAAACAAATAATATATCTTCTTCAATCTTCAACAATAATAATTCATTTTTCTAACAAATTTCACACATTTTCTCCAACAAAACTCCACCCAAATTCAACCAAAAAAAAAAAAAAAGACGACAGAAATGCTCCATTGATGGGGCAATTTCTTTTTTATATATTATTTTTTTTAAGACTCCATCGCTGATGGAGCATAAGCTCATCAGCGACGAGCTGTTCCATCTAATGGAGATGGACACAAAATAATTTTTTTTTTAAAAAAAAGTGAGAATTTTTTTTTTTTAAAAAAGGGGAATACATCTAGAAAAAATATTCATATCTATTCAAGATTTCTCTTTTATTAAAAAAATAATTTTTTTTTACAGAGTAGATTGTTTGAGAGATGAGGGAGATTGGATCCCCTCCGTCCATTTTTTAAGTAAAAATTTAAGTATTAAATTTTAATTGTTAAAAAGATATTATACTCCTGACCACGTTAAGACCATCATAAGTTAATGGACAACACGTTAAGGGTATTTAAGTGTAATAAAGAGTAAACTGATATTATAAATAAAGTCTGGTTATCTTAGTACAATTTACTCTTTTATTTTTATTTAAAAAAATAAATAAATAAAAAACACTATCAATGCACCATTAATATCTCTTGACATTTTCTACTTTAGCTTTCTACAGTTACTAAGATAAAACTTCAACCTCAATATAAAATTCATAACTCAAATTCGAAATTATGCTAAATAATCAACTTACTCATAAACCCGATGCGTACATTAGCTGATATTGTACCCACAAAATTGAAATCCTAAACTTCAAGGTCTACAAAGAGAAGGAAGAGTAAAATTGAAATCCAAAACTTAAATCGTGGGCGTACAATGAGAAGAAAAAGAATAGTCTGGCTATGCTTAAAAAGAAGAAGGGATAATTGTACAAAATATTCTCGAGTTTAGACTTAATTACACGTATATGGACTTTTTATTAAAATTTACAAATATCGTTTACCGTTAATTGTCAATGGTTAGATGATAATGATCAAGAGGTAAAATGGTTTTTAAATTTTAAATTAATTAAAAAATAATATTAATAAAAAAAATCATTTCCATTGTTGTCTTGATCATCTTTTCAATCTCTTCATCATTTTATAACCCACAAATTTCATATTAAAAACAAAAAAATTCATCTTCATCACTTACTAAATACCCAACTCCATTTCATTACTATATATAATCTATATAATATATTATATATAATATATATATAAATTTCATCACCTATCAAATACCCAATTTTATTTTTATCACTGAAAATCAGACCCAAAAAAAATTTTTTTTTATCTCATCGCCCATCAAATACCTAATTTATGTTATCACTTAAATCAAACAAAAATAAAATAAAATCTTCATCACCTATTAAATAACCAATTTCATCTTCATCACTTAAATAAATACAATAAGCAATCTTCACTACCCATCAAATACTCAATTTTATCACTTAAAATAAATAATTTTGATTAAAGAGAAAAAATTTTTTAATTAAATAAATAAAAATACTAAATAATAAATAATAAAATATATGAAGGGAAATTTAGACTTTTACATAAAAAAGAGTGTTAATAGTTGACCATTAACAGAAAGAGATATTTATATTAATTTCGATAAAAGGTCTATTCGTGCTATTAGCCATAAATGCATGGTGTATACGCAATTACCCCAAAAATAATGGTGTATATTTGGCGGCTCTAAAGGGGCCAAGTTTCGGGCCTAACGGTAGGTTTTGAGCCTGGTCCACTGGCACGAATTTCATACGTGACGTCACAATTAATTTAAAAAATTTAAATTGACCAGCAAAAAGCCATTTTCCCGCTTCTTTGGCTCTTCATTTTCACTTTAACAAAAGGGAAAAAAAAATGAGAATCATTTTGCTTCTTCAGCTTTCAAAAAATCGTAACCTCTTTTGAATCACACATCTCTCTCCGAGGTCTGGATTTCAAGTAGTGATTCAACTCAGCAATTTTAGGGTTTGCGACTCGTAAACCCTCCACTCCACTCCAGGCACAGCATCTTCAACTTGCTGTCTCAGTCACTCGAATTCACTGTCTTGTTGGCTTTCAAGGTCAGCAACTCCCTCATTTTACCGCCAATTCTCTGATATACGTGAATTTTTAAATTTTAGCCTAAAGTTTAGGGTTTTTTTTTATTTATTACAGTTACTTGGAGTACAATGCTCTCAATTTATATTCAATTCTAGGGTTTCTAAGTCCGTACATTTATTTATGTTCATTTTTTAGGTCTGAGAATTGGGCAAGATGTACATAAAGGAGATATGTTTGGAGGGATTCAAATCCTATGCTTCGAGGACAGTTGTCCCCGGTTTTGATCCGTATTTTAATGCGATAACGGGTCTAAACGGTTCGGGCAAATCCAACATTCTGGATTCAATTTGTTTTGTGTTGGGTATAACCAATTTGCAGCAGGTTCGTGCTTCGAATCTTCAGGAGCTCGTGTACAAGCAAGGCCAAGCAGGGATTACTAAGGCCACCGTGTCAATTGTGTTCGATAATTCAGACCGGAGACGAAGCCCGCTGGGATATGAGGACCATCCTGAGATTACAGTCACGCGACAGGTTAGCTGTGTATCTTGCGACCCTTGTAAAATTATTGTTCGAATTTTGTGATGTCCTGAAATTCCATGTGGTGCTTTTGTTTTGTAGTTTATAGATTCTGACGGGGTTCAAAACTGTTTATGATTATTCAAGGAAACTAATCTGAAGTAGTGAAATTTTGTAAAAAAAGGTTTTGTGGTTTGCTTTCCTATACTGAGTGTTAATTTAGAATTTGTTGAATGTATTTCGTAGTTTTTCTAAATAGGATTTTGAGCTGGTTACTTGTTTCTTTCTGAACTAATATTGTTTTTTTTTATTCTGGTATGTTAGCTTAAATTTATTTTGCCAATTACCAGTTTTGTTATTACTTAATAGTCTATGTTACAAGGCTAACTAGTTTGATGCTTGGACACTACAATGGGGGGTTATTTTATGTGCACGAAAATAAGGAGCTAAACTACAGGCTGTATCATTTTATCATGAGCGTTAAGCTGTGCTTCAATGTAATATATATGTTGATATGCATTTCTTACTATGCAGATTGTGGTTGGTGGAAGGAACAAATATCTTATCAATGGAAAACTTTCCCAGCCTAGTCAAGTCCAAACACTTTTTCATTCAGTACAGCTTAATGTTAATAATCCACATTTCCTCATAATGCAAGGCCGCATCACCAAGGTTTTAAATATGAAACCCCCTGAGATTCTGTCTATGCTTGAAGAGGCCGCTGGGACAAGAATGTATGAGACAAAGAAAGAGGCTGCACTAAAAACACGAGAAGAAGCAGAGTAAGGTTGATGAGATTAATAAGCTTCTTGACCAGGAAATATTACCTGCTTTGGAGAAACTAAGGAAAGAACGGACTCAGTACATGCAATGGGCTAATGGCAATGCTGAATTAGATCGACTTAGAAGGTTTTGCATTGCCTATGAATATGTTCAAGCCGAGAAGATCAGAGACAGTGCAGTTGATGAAGTGGAACAAATAAAGGCTAAGATTGCTGAAATTGACGAAAATACAGAAAGGACACGGTTGGAAATACAAGAAATGGAGAAGCAAGTATCTAATTTGACTGCTGAAAAGGAGGCGAGCATGGGTGGGGAAGTAAAAACTTTATCGGATAAAGTAGATAAACTATCTCAAGGTCTTGTGCTTGAAGTGTCTGTATTGAACAATAAAGATGACAATCTTAGGAGTGAGAAAGAGAATGCCGAAAAGGTGACTAAGATTTATCTCAAACTCCATCACTTCTTTCATATGCTTTTTAGGCTTGTACAATTGCTGCAAACATATGTTGTAGTCCTATTTTCTATATTTTTTATTCCCCTCTATTATTTGCCAATTGTTTATATCAAATTTGGATTCTACATTCTTATCATGCTAGGTTATTCGTATATTGAAGACCTAAAGCAATCTATAGAGGAGAAGACCTCTGCTGTCAGAAAGTCTGAAGAAGGAGCAGCTGATCTCAAAAGAAAGTTGAGGAACTTTCTAAAAGTTTGGAAGAGTATGAAAAGGACTACCAGGTGAGGACTTCCAATATATTTTAGATTTGTTCTATTTGATTGATTTGTTATTATTGCCTTCTTTTATTACAAAATGTGGTATTTAAAGAGAGTTGCTACAATTACTTTAAATAGGGTGTATTAGCTGGCAAGAGTAGTGGAAATGAAGAGAAATGTCTTGAAGACCAGCTCGGTGATGCCAAGGTTGCTGTTGGGAGTGCTGAAACAGAACTGAAACAGCTGGAAACTAAAATAAGTCATTCTGAGAAGGAGCTAAAAGAGAAAACACATCAGTTAATGTCAAAGCGTGAGGAAGCTGCTGCCGCAGAGAATGAGCTCAATACTAGGACAAAAGATGTGGAGAAAGTTAAGCTTGAATTGGAATCTGTTCCATATAAAGAGGGCCAGATGGAAGCTTTACAGAAGGCATGTCTGCCTCTTTCCCTCCGCACTACCTCCCACCCCCAGCTCCACCACAAAGCAACACCCCCAAAAAAAAAGCCTCACATGTTTCACATTCTCCATGCATATAGCTCCAAATCTGTGTTTTTTTTAATTTTTATTATTTTTAATCAGATTTATTCTGAAATATATCATTTTACAGGACCGTGCATGTGAGGTGGAGTTGGTGCAGAAGTTGAAAGATGAAATTTGCGATCTTTCAGCACAGTTAGCAAATGTGCAGTTCACATATCGTGATCCTGTGAATAACTTTGATAGGTCAAAGGTCAAGGGTGTGGTTGCAAAGCTTATCAAAGTGAAGAACAGCTCTGCTGTGACTGCATTAGAGGTCTGCAACGCATATCATAATTGTTCTCACTTTTCAGGGAGATTCTCGAAAACTCTCCTGAGGTTTGACTTTTTTTAAAAGACAACCTTCTAGTTATGAATTTAGATAAAAACCTCCATACAAGGTGGTTTTTGGTAAGCAATTAGGGGTTTTTTTAAACTAAATTTTGAAACTACAAGGTTTTTTTTTTTTGGAATGCAATAAGGGGTTTTTACTTGATTTCTAGAGGTCTGTTTTGAAAAATGGTCAAACCTCGGGGGGTCTTGCAAATCTCCTATTGTTTTCATAACGACGGTATCCATATGGCAATGTTCTAACATTGAGTTCACTTGCAGGTTACTGCTGGTGGAAAATTATTTAATGTTATTGTAGACACTGAGAATACTGGAAAGCAACTGCTTCAACATGGTGATCTTCGAAGGAGAGTAACAATTATACCTTTAAATAAGATTCAATCCCATACTGTTCCTCCTAGAGTTCAACAGGCTGCTGTTAGATTGGTTAGTTATTGCTGTCGAGGTTTCTGTGGTTTAAAGTCAAATAGCCCCTTTTCCCGCATCTTGATATTGTTATTGCACAGGTCGGCAAGGAAAATGCTGAACTTGCACTTTCTTTGGTTGGTTACTGTGATGAATTGAAGGTATGCTTCCATATGCCTGTTTATCGTATCAAGCCTGATCATGTCATGCTGCTTGATTTATTTACATATTTGTTTCTTAAAGAAACAATTGTCTATTACTGTGTATGGCTCTATATTTTATAGGTGAGACCTCTAAATTGTCTTCTTTTCGTGACTAAGCAATTATGAGATTGAGACTTTTTTTTCTTTCGAAGGGATTCTGAGTTTGAAACTTGGAAGTTTATTTTGGAATTTCTTTTTGTACATGTATTCCGGGAACTTCTTGTTTATGATGTCTTTTGTTGTGTTATGGTAAAAAAAAATAGTCATGGAAATCTGGTTTGACTGTAACTTGCTTTTTAATATGTTTGCAAGATTATCAGAATTTATAATGTTCCATTCTGGATTGTATTTCTCTGAAAGTGGATTTACTTTGCAGAGTGCTATGGAATATGTTTTTGGGTCCACATTTGTTTGCAAAACCACTGATGTTGCAAAGGAGGTAGGCCATCGTTAACAATGCTTTTTCTACAGCATCTGCAACTCATTCGAGTTGTCAAGATCATATTCAGTTTTTTGTGCTATGAGTTGATATCTTAGTGCTGTAAATAGTTTCTTTAAAAAAATAAATACAGTTCGTTAAAAACATTAACCAGTTACATACAACTTTTTTTTCTGAGCAAAAGGTTGTATAAGCAATATACTAGGAGAAAAAATTGCTTTTGGAAAAACATCTTAGAGCCTTTAGATGACTGGAATTTTCAAAATGCAGTTGTTCCTTCTAATCTGCTGCTTATCATTCTGTTTGAAGTAAGATGACCTAGTGGCATGGTTTAGCCAATAGTTATATATAAAAATGACTTTCTGATAGAAGATGTGTTGTGATCATAATTCAGATCATGGCGGACATTTGTTTTAGTTTTAGTAATATTATGTTTATTTGATCCATTTATATGCGATGTTGTTGTTGGTAACAAATAATAGAGCTGCCACTTTGTTGGGAATTTGTCCAAAGGATCCAGACATCCAGTAAAACAATAGTTCTGTTTATAATATGGCCCAAGTACCTCAAAATTGACATGAATCTTTACTTAGGTTTGAACTGAAGTTAACATGTCATCCTAGCATTTTCAGATTTGGGTTTAGTGCCATAAGAATTTATGAAATTTTTGCTTGTTTCTGTTAATGTTGTGAAGTTTTTATCTGTCATATCATTTGCTTCAAGCTCTTTGAAAAAGATGTCAAATAACAGTTGACTGCTTGCAAATCAAAAATTTGTATTCATTTTACCAGAGCTAAGTAATGATCATGTTGAAACCTTGTGAGAAATTAATCATTTATTAGAAAACCTCTGGTGCTTTTTCTCTCGTGTTCCCTAAAATTCATTATATTAAAAGTAATCCACCTTTTCAGTTTATTTAGAACAGACTCGTTTTTCATTATTTATTCAATATACTTTTTGTCTTTCTAATGGATGCATTTTGATGTTCACTGCAATGGATGTTTTGTAGGTTGCTTTTAATCGTGAAACTCGCACTCCAAGTGTTACTCTCGAGGGTGATATATTTCAACCAAGTGGTCTTCTAACTGGTGGAAGCCGCAAGTAATTACTGTGCTTGTTTATCAATTTAAAATATTCATAGGCATCCTTATAAAATATTCATAGCGATTGGTCTTTCTTTTCTAATTTTTTAATTTTCCATATGGGTGGGGTGGGATTGGAGTGCTAACGGCAGATATCTTTCACAGATTATTTGAAATGTTCATGATTATGTTTTCAGAACCATTTTTGTTTTCTTCATGCATTGCAATTTTATTAATCGTTTTATTAAGATGGCATTAAAAGATGTCTTTTAAGTTTATTCGCAGTTCCTGTTCCAGCTGGTGAATTTTACAGCAATAGTGTATTGTTGCAGGGGTGGTGGTGATCTGTTAAGGCAACTTCATAGATTAGGAGAGGCTGAATCAAACCTTTTAATTCATCAGAAAAGGCTATCTGAAATTGAATCTAAGGTATAAGCCTCTTCCCTTTTCCAAAACAAGGACGGAACATTGAAGGAAAAAGATTTTCATGGTTATAAAAATGAATTCTCTTTGTATTAGAAATCAGCAATAATGTTTATGCAGTTATTTAAATCAGGATATCGTGTTTATTTAAAATTTTTGGAGATTTTATGTGTTCAAGGAAAAGTAGAGCATGCTGCACTCATAACTTGTTCACAGCCCCAAATATTCCTTATGTTTTCATTTCTTGATGGTTAGACAGTTTATTTTAACTCCTAACTTCTATCATTCTTTTGTGTTCTTGTCTTGACATTTCAGATCAATGAACTCCGGCCTCTTCAAAAAAAGTTTATGGATCTTAAAGCGCAGTTGGAACTTAAATTATATGACCTTTCATTATTTCAAGGCAGGGTGGAGCAAAATGAGCATCATAAGGTTTGCACTTTATTATCTTCCATAATAAACTTAGCCCATGAATTGTAGTCATCTTTCAGCCTTTTCCGCATTGTACAAGTTATTTACCATATTTTGTTTCTGTTCTCTATCTTGTTTGCCTGGATCTAGCTCAGTGAAGTAATAAAGAAGATTGAGCAAGAGCTGGAAGAAGCAAAATCTGCTGCCAAAGAAAAGCAACTCGTGTATGAAAATGTGTCAGTACAGTGTCAATGCTTGAGAAATCTATTAGAGAGCATGATAACAATCGAGAGGGGAGGCTCAAGGATTTAGAGAAGAAGATTAAGGCCGTTAAAGTTCAAATGCAGTCAGCTTCAAAGAATCTCAAGGTTAGTTTTGATATTGCTTGGCTTCCAACAAGATTGCCCAAGCTATATTGTCTAAAGCTTATCTGTATTTTAATTTTTTTTTTTTTTAGATTTTTGTTCAATAATTTGCTATCTTTGTATTAGAAACTGTTGTCCTTATTCCTGATATGATATGACCATAAAGTCCGTCAAGATGCTCACATGTAAATATCATCAACATGATGTAGCACAAATGAATGATCATGACATTTGAATGTAGTATACAAAGTAGCTCTATTTCAACTTGATTTTGATATATGAGAAAACTTTAAAAAGTCGTTAATAATGATGGATATTTTTCACTTTTAAATTTTTAGTTTTGTGAGATAATTAAAATTCCTTTTTACAGTAGTTAACCTCACTTCGATTGAAATTTCAACAACTCTAGTATTTTTCTTATATTATAGTACAATATCATACTGAGATTCATTCAATACAGAGTTGAGGTTTTTTGTTCCGTGCTCTGTGCTACTGAATTTTTGAAGTGGGCCGTGCTCTGGAATTTAGGTCTCTCTATTTGAATGGTAATCACATACATTTTTATGTCACGTTAGGCCGTCACATTATCTTCAGCTTGTGTTCAACTTGTCTCTGCAACTATCATTTCCCTTTTAAATGTACTGATTTTGATAGTAAAATAAATTTAGCTCTTGAATATCTTGTAACATGATTTTGCTTACTAACAGGGGCATGAAAATGAAAGAGAGAGGCTCATTATGGAGCAGGAAGCAGTCCTACAGGAACATGCATCTTTGGAGAATCAATTAGTTATGCTGAGAACACAGCTTGATGCTCTTGCTTTGGAAGTAGAAGAGCAAAATGCCAAGGTAAACATTGATATGTGAAATGTTTGTGTAGACAAAATCAAATCTGATCAGGTTTTAATTATAAATATTAGCTGTTAATATTCCTAGTGTAATTAGGACTTGATTGTAGGGACTAATTATAATTAGGCTTGATTGTAATTTTACTGCCTATATATTTGTGCCTGTCATTGAATAAAAAAATCAAATCAGTGTTCTCTTCATCTCTCAATTTTTTTTATGGTATTAGAGCCTTAGGGCAAAAAAATTCAAAAACAAATAAAGGTCAATGATTGAACGAGACAGTCATGATCGGTGACAACGTCGGACCGGCCATTTCCAGCCAAACCCAGTTCGAACAACAGTCCAACCCTGTCTCTATCACTGCTATTTTCGGTAGTGATTCCTCCCCTTTTCATATCATCCCACAAATTTAATGGAAAAAAACTATCTTTAATGGTCTGAATTCGTCAAAATCGTCATCTGTGTTCGTGGGAAGCTTGGCTACATCACCAGTGACCTTCTTGCTCCTCCGTCGGCCGACTCTACCTACAACAAATGGCTGACCGAAAATCGATCTCGGTTGGCTCATCAACTCGATGGAACCAAAAATCAGCCGTCGATATCTGTTCTTTAAAACTGCCAAAGAAGTTTGCGATGTTGCTCGCCGGATGTATTCCGATCTCGGCAATGCTTCCCAAATTTTTGAACTTCGGTCGAAGATAAAAGAACTAAAACAAGGTCAAACACTATCACTCAGTATTTCTTCGATCTCTAAGACCTTTGGAACAAACTCGACTTGCTGTTTGAAGACGATTCTCCTACCTAGAATGCAGTATAAACAGCGACACAACTCGACTATGAAGGGTTATGACTTTCTTGTAGGTCTGAATCAAAGTCTCTATGAAGTGCGTCGCCGAGTGGTGATTCGAGCTCCATTTCCTTCATCGGAGGAAGCATTTGCCAAAGTTCGCCGGGAAGAGGTTTGTCGCAAAGTAATGCTCAACGACGATCTAGCCCTTTCCTCGCTCCAAAAGGTTTTGTGGTGTCCAGAAATTTCTCTTCCATGGGCGACTTGTTCATGACTTTCGAAGCAACAAGCGAGGCGAACGACCATGGGTGTAACCACTGTAATGACCTGGTTATACTCGAGAAAAGTGCTGGCGGCTTAATGGTAAACCACCAATTGGCAGCAAAGAAAATTAGCCAACGGACGAGCATATCCTACTCATTCTGGCTCGAACACAACTGGAAACAGTGGCACTCCTATCCCATTCAGCAAAGAACAAATTGAGCATTCTGTCGCCTACTAAATAATCCATCTATAATTTCTCATCAGGTTCCACTGTTGGTTCATACTCTGTAGACAATCGGTAATTATTCT